>JAUUDZ010006933.1:0-11724 GCA_032361705.1 Panulirus versicolor | reverse complement strand
GTCAATTTTCTTTTTCTACTTTCAATGATTACAACATATTCGTGCCTCCTAATGCACCATTTTCTGATCTTCTGCCATGTCCCTTTATCTCTTGTACTGTCCAAAAGGGACTTCTCTCCTTTGACAAAAGTAAGGCATGGGAAATACTTGGTATACCTTTTAATTTGTGCTAATGCTTCTTTAAAAACAAAACTTTTCCTCCATCTTCAAATCATACATTGGTAGAGCTCATCCCTGAGAAAGCTTATAACTGAAATCCTTCAAAGTACTACTTTACTGTTCAACTCCTGACCTCCATTTCCTTAAACATCTTGAATCTCATTGCTCTCTAATGAACAATATTGAGTTTGCATGATGAGAACCATTAGTGATATCCTTACCTATTTTACTATTATCTGGTCATATATAAGAGATTTTGCGGAATCAAATGTTGTAGCTCTTAATTTCATGAAAACTGATATGGTATGCAAGCTCTCTTCCTTGGCTTTCCTCCTTACTCTGTCTAATATATCCAAATTCTACTTTAGTTAGTCCAATTCAATGATGCACAAGGATCAACCTTTCTTTCATTCTTCATCAACAATGGAGTTCATTTGGTTCTGTTCTATCTCCTACTGTCTTCATCTTTTTTTTAAATGACTTCAAAAAATAACCTAGCTAACTGTTGTGCAAATTACTCAACTCCATATTCCTTTGGTTCTTTCAAAGCTGCTCCATCTTCTCTTTCCCCATCTATGTCTACCCTCATCACAACTACTTATGGAAATCAAGATTAGAACAGGATTTCCCAAAAGGATACATAAACTTGTGAAGCTTAACAACTATAAAACAAAAATTCTTTCTATTTTTCCTTCTAAATAATTTCCCATCTTTTTAGATAGCTTTATAATATCACTACTCAGCACAATAAACAAACCTGGCATCACAGCACAGTTATACAGTAAAGATACATTACACATATTTCAAAGTTTGGCACAACAGAACTGGACGACTTGTGCAAATGTCAAAGATTTTTATCTTCCCATAAAGTATTCCAGTAACAAAAAATACTGATCTGTCCTTGCAGAGAGTACTATTCTCATATCTTAGCCAGCTCTAGCTCTGTGTATGGTACCTGTTTTTTATAAAAAGTAACTGTATAAGAAATAATCCATCATCATTATCATTACTGTAACAACTGTATTTATTTACTTTTAATGTTTATTATTTATACATACAATCACAGTAGGGAGGCTTGTTTATATTCGTACTCTGTGAGGAGGAAGAAATAAACTTGGAAACTAGAAAATGGTGCCTTAATTTCTCTAACATAAATAGCCTTCAGAATCAGAAGCTGATATAGCACAGTACTTGCTAACAGAGTTGAGTCTAGTCTCACTTAATTCTGTTGATTTGATCTCAAAGACTGGCACAGATTATACACATTTCTTCTGCTTCTTCCATATGATAACTATATCTATGCATCTACCACAAGCTAAACCAAACAAAACTTGACAAACCATCACATCACACATTTACAACACTGCCAATGGCAATTTGTGGGTTAAACAATGAAACATCTTTTACCCTCTGTTTATCCTCTTATGCATTTTCTAATAACTATAACATGCCTCTTTTTACATGGCAGGTTTTCCATCCTCAAAAACTCAAGACCAATTTTCCTTATTTTCTCTTTATACTGCCCTTCTTTATTTTTCATTCAAGCTCTATGATGAGGACTTTTGAGTGGGTAAAGTCTTAACCAAACTAAAGAGGCTGACTACAGTTGTTCAAATTACCCAAATTAGCAAGATTTAGGTCTCTCCAAAAAGACATATAAAAAAATATGTGGATCAAGATGTTCACAATAAGGAGACAAAAAAATATGTTCAGAAGGAAAAAAGACAAAAGTTTGATGGGAATCTGCAATGTGTGGAGGGTGGAGATTACTCAGGTATATCAATGCACAAAGAAGCACAAGACTTTACATTTCATCTATGATATATTCTTCAATATATCTTGAGTTTAGCCCTTACTGACTCTACAGCCAAAATCACAGATGCTACTGTCTGATACTGAAAGAATTGATTTTCATTAAAAAGTTATGAAAGATGAAGGAAATCCTAATAATACAGTTACATAGGCAACAGCAAATCCCTTATACAAATGCGATAACTTGGGGAACTACAAACTACAATTATTCCTAAACAGGGAATCCCCTTCCTACAGTAAGGAAAAAAAGGACATAGGCAGCATCATGCAAAAGTATTTTAGTAGTTCTGGGCAATTTTGCTCACACAGGATATGGTGAATACGTATGTGAGAAAGAAAAAAAATCATATGTTCATATATATGCACCCACATTTTGAATGTTGGCCAGTGATAACTGCATAGGTATGAATATAAGGGCCATAATTTGCAAATTCACATCAGTAACAAAACATCTGGTTCAGTTATGCACAGTCTTACCATCAAGGTTTAGTAAAAATGACACTTTACCCTTTCACAGTGACAGTCTTAAAATCCTGTGTGTACTTGAAATTTGCAAATACTGTATTCCATATAAACTATATCCGTAATTTTGTCATTTGGATTAACCAGAACATAATGCTTTAATTGAAACTCCAAACATTCAAAAACTACTTACATGTGCTACATACTATATTGGTTATGCTGATATGCTGCCAGCACATGAGGAATGACAAGTGTAATGTCAGGCATGTTGTGAGATGTGTGGAATTTTCAAATTGTTGTTGTCAAAAAGAAATGTGATTGTAAAGGATTTCCATCACTTATATCTATAATTTTATAACAGCTCACAGTCTCAGAAATTATCAAATAAAGATAGGCTGTGGATCCTGTATATGTTTCCTTGATATTAATGCACACACTGATTGGTGCATGGAAAAACTTTAGGCTGTAGTATCAGGCAACAATATGTGGGATGCCACTACAAGCATCAATGGCCATACATAATATATATCACCTTAAGGGAGAGGTGGACAATTCAAGAATTATAATTGTACATGTGCAAGCTATAGTGAAGAGAAAATATACTGTGACTGACAGACACCAGCAGCAGTGAATAGGTTAAATATAATTCTGCTGAAGAAGTTAACTGACAAAAAGCAGTGGACCACCACACACCAAACAATCTTTTTCTTGATATGTTTAATCATACAAATTCATTTCTAATTCATTCATTTTCTAGCAAGATTTAAGATGAAAAAATTTTACTCTGGAACTGCAACTGAGGGCTGCACTTTTAACAGGCCTAATCCAATCTTGGATCCATGTGTAAGATAAACTGAAGTATGTGCATATATGCCAGGCAACTAAAAAGATATCCTCAGTAACAAAATGGCATATTACCAATCTTTGGTAATGAATCTAGACTAAATGGTGATGGATGAGTATGAAACAAAAAGCCAGCAACAGTGGAAATAGCAAGCAAAGAACATGACTCATCTGTTTTCACTCTATATGATTTTAGACAGGCATACCACATATTTTCAAAACTGACCTATGTCAAAGGCCAAGGTGGGTAGGACCGAGTTCCAAAAGAACCAGATTCCTGGAACTCAGTCCATTATGAGGACAGTGACCAGGAATGTGGGTCCTTTTCCCAATTAGAACTGAAATGGGGACTGACAGTCTATTTGCAATCAATTCCAGATGGTCTGATGTTCTTCGTTCCTTTTTATTCTCCTTTTTTTTTGTCTCTTTTCAGGTTTTCACTACAATAAACTTACTTTAAGCAAATCAAACTCAACTCGATACAGTAACCTTTCATACAGTGTCTTTTTGACTGATTTTGGTGTGACAATATTATCTGGAGAAAGATGATATATCGTTTCATCAAGAAGACTCAGAAAGAGACTGAGACTGAAATCATATGTGTTTCAATGCCTGAAGGTGAAGGAGAATCTAGTGTTGTCGGAGCTTAAACCTTAAGTCAAGCAACTGGAGCTCCTAGCAGAAAAACTGAACCCAGTAACCCTTGGCCATACCAAGACAAATATTTTGAATACATCGGCCCCAAGGACGAGCAGAACCTATAATACAAGTGCTTGTGTGTCTGCCAAACAAGAACTTACTCTCAGCAAGCAACAAGATCCAAAACAACCTCAAACAACATGTCTCCAGATGCCACTCTAATGTCCAGAGCCAGTTTGACCAGTACATCAAGGATGAGGTGGTGATCTAGAAAAGGAAGAAGTGGCCAAGTGACTATCTGGAGTGCCTCAGCAACATGAGGCAGAGGACCATGATTCAGCCAGCTATACAGGAGACTATGACTGGACCATCTAGAGTCACCAAGGCACTCTTTAAAGAGAAGGTCAGTGAACTAAATTAACACTCAACTTTGTCTAAAAGTCTTTAAGTCAGTCAGTCATGATGAAACGTAACGAATTTTTATTTCTTTTCAATTTGTTAATAAGTTTCTCTGTGAACAACACGTTGCCACTTGATGTCATCGACTCTGATTCATGGAAGGACTTTATCAACACCTGTATTCCTGGTCAACACATAATGTCTAGGTGGATGTTTACCAGGCATATTAAAGACAGGTAAGTTTGTTTTGGCTCTTTAACCCTTGCAAGCATTGAGATTCTGGGTCACAATGACCACATTGATGTAAGCTTTTACAAATGCATGTTCTGGTTATTGAAGTTAAACATATGTTTTGAGTGACAAATATATATAAATTGGAAAACATTAGTGTTACTTATCATATCAATTAATAAACTCTTAAAGGTTTGACGAGACGAAGCAGCCCCTGAAGGACGTTCTCAACTCTGTACAGTGGGGTCTCTACTACAGCAGATGTTTGGATATGTGCCCACAGGTATGCTAAAATTCTAATTGAATTTCTTTTACTTTAGTTAAAAAGAACACTAATAAACAGTGAGTTATTCTGATTAATTGATAATAATGCTCTTAAAATATAAAGGAAAATTCAAAGTATTCCATAATCTATTTCATTTCAGGTCATTCAGAGGTATGACTGTAAACAGGATTGACCAAGAAACCTACTTCTACTTCGCAATCGAGTCAAAGGTCTGCATGGCTACTAGTGACAATGGCAATGACTTTATCAAGGCTTTTAAGTTAGCAGATTTTTTTTCATAAATTTCATTATTCGCATTCCTTTACTTTTTTAATTATTTCCATTTTTCATTTTTTCTATAACACTGAATAAAAAGTATGTTAATTGTGTTTCACTGTGCAGTGTCTTTAGCAAAACAGATGAGGAGCTGCCTGAGGAGGTCCAGGAAGAGAACAAAGGTGTAAGGTAGACCAATGTTGCTGATGTCATTCAAGTTGAGGATTTGACATCAGTACTGGAACTTGATTTCTTTCACGTCTTACAAGTCTTGTATTTTATTTTTACTCGAAAATACTAAATGAATAAATTTAACATTCATTTTCAGCTGGTTGCAAGGAATATTCTGAATACGTCCTACCGAAGCAGGCAAGGTGCGCCACCCACACCATGAACCTAGTGGCCACCTCTAACACTGACAACGCCTTGAAGTACTCACTACCCTACAGGAAGATGTACCAGACCACTTTTAGTAAAGCAACGGAGCAGTGAAACAAGCAGGCAAGGAGTTCACCAACTTCAGACACCATCAAGGCCAAAGTAGGGATGCTGATGACTGTCCCCACCATTATGAGATGAACTCAGTGTATGACAGGGTGTCTCATTTGGTTAACATCTTCCAAGACAGGGAGAATCTTCATGGACTACATCGGGCATGCAGCATTCTTGGGGTACCTTCGTTCTCGTCTAGTAAGTAATATTTTACTCTATAATATTTACTTTTCTTTTTGAAAAGGTATAGATGTTAAAACTTAAAAGTAAAAAAATACAATATAAAAACTAATAAATTTAAGTACAAAACTAAAATATTCACTGTTTTTCTTTCAACTGATATTTGCCTCTTCAAAGAGTATCTTGAGGTGATGCAACCAGTCTGTAAGGCACTAGACATCATGCAAGGGAAGGACAAAGCCTACACGGGGCACTTCTGCCCACCTTGGCCATCTCTCTCAAAATGTTGAAGGAACTGAAGGAAAGCAATGATGTCATAATGTGCCAGCCACTGATAGTTGCTGTCTGGAATGACAGGTTTGGTCCCCTTTTTGAGGACATGGACTTCCTTCTGGCAGCTGCACTACACCCTCAGTTCAAATTGGGCTGGGTGAGGCTGTTGGAGGACAACGTCATGTATGACATCGAGAAGATCACAACACAGCCAAGGTGAAGAGGCAGATAGTGATTATACTGGAGAACATTCTGACGGACTTGGAGGGCAAGGAACCCAGCAGCAGAATGACCGGGATGAGGACTTCTTTGGGGCTCTCTATGAGGGCAGGGAAAAGAGCAAAGAAACCAGGACCAAGTTCGTAGAAACATTTCTCAGCAAAAGGCCTGTGAAACCCTTCATCATCAACAAATACTTATTCCCAAACTCAGTGTTAAAGGTCTTGTTCATAAAGTTTAGTACACCTATCCCTTCCAGTGCAACCAAGAACAGCTTTTCTCTTTAAAGAAAGAGATCCTCTAGCTGAAAATATCAGGGTTCAGTAACAGCCATTTTGAAATGCTAGTTTTCTTGAAGGGAAAATGGAGTATTATTGTAGTTACTTGTATCAAATACTATTAATTGCTATTTGTATTGCTTGTAACAGTATTTTCAATTGGCTGTTTGTGTTTCATTTCAAATATATATTTTTCACTTATAATAAATAAAAGGACCAAGGACCAAGTTGGTCCTAGTTCTTTTCTTCAGAAAGGACCAGGTGCTCACCTTTGGCCAAAGGTAGAGAATAAAAACTTCACCTTTACATTACAAATGCTTTGTCATGAACTGCATTCATCTTTTCTAACAAACATATAAAATATAAACCTATGTTATGGCATCTCCATGCAAGAATACCAACTGCTACTGGTAACTAAATCATGCTGTGATGGGGACTGTTCAACATTCGTAAAGCTGGACTAGGTGCAAGAGTAACTTGTAGTTTATCTACATAAGGTATTGTTGGCCAAGTAGTTTATCTACATAAAGTATTGTTGGCCAAGTGACAATTCATTTTGCAGAGCTGATGTCACATCACCTGAAGACTACTTTATACACTCCAAATGTTTCTCATTAAAATACAAATAATCTGGAAACATGACATGGTGAAATTTGATGATCAGGGTAAGCCTTATATTCATCTCCTATTCACACATTATAAGAATAGACGACTACTATGTACAGTACTTGCTCTTAACAGGCTGAATGAAAGAGCTGTCTAAAAGAATTATTATGTCTTAAAAAAAGTTATCTAAATGCAGCTATCCCTCGTACACAGTCAGGGTTATGTCCCTAAAATCTATTGTTAAGTGAAATGTATTACTGTGTTAGCAACTGAAATCCATTATGTAAGGGGGATACTTTTCTGAATAATGATTTTCCGTCTCTAACTCTTAACTATAGAATTATACAAGCAACAACTTAGCCTAAGAACTACTAACCACAAAATTATGTCTATCAATTTGTATGATATTTAATGAAAACTTTTTACAAAATGTGGTGATGCAATCTTGAGATGGGGGTGGGGTGAGGGTTACTTTACCCCCTGAATTAACTCGGCATCTGTTGCACCTGGGGGTGGAGTTTTCCATGGTCTTTGTATCTCTTTAAAGCTCCTTGTAATTACATGAAACATCTATAAGCACTCTAGAAGTCACTATGGCAAGTTCATGGTTGGGATCCATATCATCAGAGAGGCCCATAGCTCTGACTAAGAGGTGAACAATTCTGTTAGCACTTTGATTGTAAAGTGGTGTGGTAAGGAATGTCTTAGCCATTTCGACTTGAGTTTTTCTACCACCAACTACATTGATTTTCTAAATCTGCTGCAACTACAAGAGGTCATGGACCATTACATAAATATGTTCCCTAGTTCTCAAATGAAGCAACTGCAAAGCTTCTCCATACTAAATGTCGTTATGTGGGGGGGGATTATTATGCTTGGTTAGGCCAAGAGGACTTGAAGAAGAGTTGATGCCATCAAATGCAGAACCTAACATCATGGTCAGAATTTATTCACAATAATACCCCTTTTTAAGAGTACTTGATGGGCAAAAATTCTCTTTTACTAGAACTTTATTGAGGAACCAACCTTTGATTTCCACACGAAAACCAAGCAGCTCAGAAATTTCTCAATATCTTTTCCAGACCTAAGAAAAAGGAAGAGATAAGTTTGGTATCCATGCAACTATAATAATTCAATAACACAAAATACGGTATTAAAGTGGGCAATTACATCAACTTATCATTATCCAGAACTGCAAGTAATTCCTATCTGCTTGCTTCCACAAAATGTGAAGCATTTGAATACATGCTGAAGAAAGGTAAGCATACCATCTGAAATCATTTCTCCACCACTCCTCTGGAATCATGCACTGTCATCAGTATCATACTACTGACTACTTAATATGTTAGCTCATTTTTTATGTCCTTTACTTTCACACATATTTCTTTCATCTAATAATGGGAAAAAAATTTAAATGGCATACATCCTCTAAAACCCTTCTTCCATCATTCCTCTGAGGAATCTACCATCAACTTCAGGGTTATACAACTGACATAGAATATATCAGCTTACTTTCTGTGAATATTACTCAATTTGACATGTATTTCTTTCATTGAAAAATGGAAAAGACACAATCTGAATGATGCACATCCTCCAAAACCTCTTCCCTTTTTCTTCACCACTCCCTTTGGGATCTATATTTTACCTTCAGGATTATACCAAGGCCATGTAAGGCATGTTAGCTCATTTTTTACATATTCTTTACCTTATGTGTATTTCTTGGAAGACCTGATTTTTTCCACAATGTGTACACCAGCAAGTCACCTGTCATCTATGGGTTCACTAATGTTTTGGAGTAACAAAGACAGGTATTAACCATGTTTGGGTATATGCAAATGAAGGCATCTGGGAGGCTAACTGTGATTGTGTGGCATGTCACTGCATGGTTGGTGGGCTTTTTAAAAGCACAATGAAATGGAGGGTGGGGGTAGGAAGTTAAAAGTATGGTCAGAGTTAGTAACATACTGGAAACTAAAATTCACATGGAAAATTATACTAAAAGAGTGTAATATTATCATCCTGAAGGTATCAAAAGTATCCTTGGTTAGTAAGAATGGTATATAAATCAACTGTGAGGTTGGCATGAGTACCTAAGAACAGTTCATGCACATGCCTGTAGTGTTACCAAGTTTTCACAAAACTGAGGAGAGTATGTCAGTCCTTTTGTAATGGTGAAAAGATGAGAGAAGTATGCCTACTTTTGACCCCCCCTCCCTATTTTTTTCATTCAGCTTACATGAAGGTGATGTTGGAAATTCTGTACAGTTATTTAATACTGTGCAAGTGTAGTTGATATAGCATCAATACATAATGTAAAATGTGTTTGAGTTTTCTCTCTTTCACTCAATACATTCATGACAGATATCTCATGACAATAAAATATAGTGTCACAGTGGTTATAGTGATTTTAATATAATAAAGTATGTTATTACCCCCATCCCCAAAAAAGGCAGTGGCATATTATGGATTACTGTCATCCAATTTTGTTACTTACAGAGACAATACTGACAACAAGGAATCCTTCATTGTCTCAATTACCCCATTAACCATTATCATCTTAATTAAGGTCTAAGTATCATAATTTAGTGTAAAATACATTTTGAGTAAATAAAGTCATTATGCACCGTACTATTACCACTATTATCATTATCAGTTTCATTTTAACTTACTGTTTCCCATGACTAAAGTCCTTAATAACACCATGCATTGTTTTATAATGTTTCAAGGAAATGTTTTACTTCCAAGGAATGTATCTCTCATTATAAAGTACTAGTCAATGAGAAGGAACAGAACCCTTTTGAAAAAAAAATTGGTATCACTGTACAATTCATTAACTATCAGCACCTGGTCATTAGTTGTGTTTACCTTGCAACTTTATGGCTAAATGAGTTCTAGACAGGAATTTTCATCAAAGATATCCTGAAATAACCAATGAATCAAACTCAAGAAACAGTTCCCCCATATTTCAGCATGAATGAAGAAATAATATGTGCAGTTACAGTATATCCTCTAATCTATATGGTATGGATTCTGGTATAATTAATTCATTAAAATCAAACTTCAAATGCTGATTCATAATGTGCAGGCAAGAGATGATACAATTCAAATCCCCACTGTATGAAAAGTTATGTATGAACATCAGTTAATTAATACCTCTGAGTACTGCTGGCACTAGCCTTCCTTGGATCAAGGCCATAAGGCAGGAAGGCACTGGCTCCTCCTACAGTGTAACCAGGCGGAGGGTCATAAATGGTGGTATGACTGGTAGCATCACCTGAAAGATTAACAAATCAAATCATTATATGGGTAATGTAAGCACAACCACTAACTATTGACTCAAACATGGATATGACTTACTATGTACCAATGTTCCTTGATGTCATTCCACAATGCTAGATGATCCTACACATGTGAAGCCTTCTCTTGGGAAAAGGTATGAAGGTGCTTATTAACAGAGAAACAGGTATGATAAAAAGAAATAGAAAATAAAAACAGTCCAATCCATCATAGTCCTGAAAATTTCTAGGTTGATCCAAAAATGCTCTCTAGTTCCTTTTTCAAATTGGTTAAGTATGATTATGTGGATATATTCATGAGTTAATGTCCATATATGCACTGAAGATATGTTTGAAATCCTGAGAGATTAACTCTTTGTCAGGCCCCTATGACCATTGATACTACATATATACAGAACAAAGACCAGTATTTCAACAATATCTTTAAGCTTTTCATACAATAAATGTATTGAAATAGTAAATGATCTATTTCACTTATGGGGTAGAACATCGGTAGTGTCTCTTGATAAAATGATGCAGTGATAGCTTGTGCAAAAGATGCATGTGGCATGAGAAAGGAGGGAAGTGGGCAGATTAGAAAGGGTAGTGAGAGGTGGGTTGAAGAAGTAAGGTTGTTAGTGAAAGAGAAGAGAAGCGTTTGGACGATTTTTGCATGGAAGTATTGCAAATGACTGGGATATATAAAAGGAAGTGAAAGGAGGGCAAGAGAAAAGTGTAAGAGATAAAAAAGAGGACAAATGAGAGTTGGGGTGAGAGAGTATCATTAAATCTTAGGAAGGATAAAAAGATGTTTTGGAAAGGGGTAAATAACGTGTGTAAAACAAGAGAACAAATGGGAACATTGGTAAAGGGGGCAAATGGGGAGGTAATAACAATGAGTGATGAAGTGAGAAGATGGAGTGAGTATTTTGAAGGTTTGTTGAATGTGTTTCATGATAGAGTGGCAAATATAGGGTGGTATGGTCAGGTTGGTGTATGAAGTGAGAGGGTTAGGGAGAATGGTTAGGTAAACAGAGAAGTAGTAGTGAAAGCTTTGCGGAAGATAAAAGCCGGCAAGGCAGTGGCTTTGGATGGTATTGCAGCTGAGTTTATTAAAAAAGGGGGTGACTGTGTTATTGACTGGTTGGAAAGGATATTCAATGTATGTATGGTTCATGGTGAAGTGCCTGAGGATTGGTGGAATGCATAAATAGTGCCATTGTACAAAGGCAAAGGGGATAAAGGTGAGTGTTCAAATTACAGAGGTATACTGTTTTAGTATTCCTGGGAAATTAGATGGGAGCGTACTGATTGG
>JAUUDZ010006900.1:0-11725 GCA_032361705.1 Panulirus versicolor | reverse complement strand
TGTTATTTCATGTGTGGCGAGGTGGCGATGGGAATGAATAAAGGCAGACAGTATGAATTATGTACATGTGTATATATATGTATATGTCTGTGTGTATCTATATATGTATGCGTTGAGATGTATAGGTATGTATATTTGCATGAGTGGACGTGTATGTATATACATGTGTATGTGGGTGGGTTGGGCCATCCTTTTGTCTGTTTCCTTGCGATACCTCGCTAACGTGGAGGACAGCGACAAAGCAAAATAAATAAAATAAATAATAATGTAGCTCTTTAACAACATTTTCTGGAAGCTTATTCCATGCATCAATAATGTCACTAGTATAGAAATATTTCATGCAGTCCAGATTGACTCAGAGAGCTCTAAGTTCATGTCCATTTCCTTTCGTAGGTAATGTTGGTGCTACAGTAAAGATACTTTTAATATCAACGTTGTTGAATCCTTTCAGTATTCTAAATCATTCAATTAATTTGCCCCTGATGCACCTCTTGCTTAAGGAGAACAAGACTATTTCTCACAGTCTCTCCTCATATGGTTTGTTACACAAGGAAGGAATTAATTCAGTTGCTCTTTGCTGCACTGCCTCCAATCAAAGAATATCCTTACTTAAGTGTGTGTGTTTTTGGGGGGCAAAACTGCACTGCATATTTGAGGTGAGGTCTAACTAGACTTAGGTATAGTGGCAATACCACATCCTTGCTTTTGCTCAAAAAATTTCTACTAATAAATAATAACATCCTATCTGCTTTCTTGGCAGCTTCATTGCAATGATGGGAGAATTTAAATTTATTGGTGACAGTGACCCCTACACCTTTCACACTAGAGGTGTCCTTTATCTTGTGGCCCATCAGTTTATAATTAAATCTTTTTGCTGAAGTTTCCTATTTGTAACAGCTCACATCTATTAACATTAAACTGCATTTGCGATTTACTATACCATTCAGTGACTTTATCTAGATCCTCTTCTAATCTTAACCCATCTTCTTCCATTAATATGGCATTGCCAATCTTTGTGTCAGCAAATTTGGACACTAGCTTCCTACATCTCTCTAAAACTGTTTAAGCATGTTAGTGTCATGATCATCATTAGCTCGTGCCTCACTCTCTCCAATACCATGAACTAATATGTGTCATCAGCTACACATGCAACTCCTATCAGATCCTTCAGGGTTGTATTCAGTCTCCTTTGGAATACATGTACACCACCAATTTTTCAGCACTCTTGGTTCCAAAGCCTTGTCGGATTAACCATTTGATGGACCAACCGTGGTCACATAATAATAATTCATCAACACACTTCTAACCCACTAATCATACATCTCCCATGTGTCAAAAGTATACCATGGACTGCTACAAATTTATATTAAACAAATATCAAATGTTTGAGCACCCTAAGAGGGTAAGTCTGTCCTTAGATTGTTTGAATCCAGTGGTGTATCTAGGTTATGGCAGGTAGGGCAGGTGCCCTGGGCGCCACTAAAAGGGGGGCGCCAGTGGCGTAATGGCGTCCTGGATCCAGACAATGATTAGGATCTTAAAGATTTAGATTTCTTGACCATGAAAACATATCTTTGGCATTTAGAATCATATTGATATTATTATTAGTTCAATAGTTATTCACAAAACCTGATATCTCCATAATGGCGTCCTGGATCCAGACAATGATTCGGATCACTACCAAAATCTAATCAATTGGTCCTTGTGTCATTTCTGACTTTCCCTGAAAATTTAATAAAAAATTGTTCATAACTTTTGTTGAGAGTTGCTCACAGACAAACAAACAAATGCCAGTAAAACATAATCTCTTTGGTGGAGGTAATAGAAAAAAAAAATATTGGTGTCATATGTTTGGACGGGCGCAATTTCAGTGCTTGCCATAAGTGCTATTTCCCCTAGATACGCCCTTGTTTGAATCCTGTGGGGTCTTCTTCGTCTTCTGTTGTTAGTGTTTTCTTAGGTGTGCATCGCCAGAATTATGCAGTTTTGTGTGCATTATACACCTACTCAGGACTGAGGTGCTCGTCAGCTACGAGTTTTGCAAATTCGTCCACATACTCGGCAGTTCCTTCGTAGTTTGCAGACCGCTTTGCTCCGCACACTTTATTCATGGAAATTCCATGACGTTTCTTGAATCTTTGAAGCTCTCCTTCACTATAGTCACATTCATGTTGTAATTTAAGTTCTTTATGGAACAACTTATTCTGGTCCATTATCATGCTACCTGACAAGTCAACTCCATCACTTCGACAGTGTCAAAACCATTACATCATCACTTGATTATGTTCAGTACTCTTACCATCTTTCATAGTTTTTCTAATCGTCATTTGCTTCTTGGAATGGCTGTCTGCATAGAATTTCAACATTTTCTCCCTTTGCTTTTTTCTGTCATAAACAGTTGATGAACCAGTACTGTAGATGTCACACAGCTTATGGACCAAAACACCATGGTCCATTTTTTTCAACAGTTCTACTTTATTCTGGATCGATATGGACTAGTATTTATGTTTGACACCATGACTGACACTCATATGTCTTAGTAGCCATAGCTAGAGTTAGATTCAAGCAAAATAAGCTGAGAATCTTACAGAATTGTGGTATCACCACCAACAAGTACAGTGTAAAGAATGTAAATAAGCACACCCTACACACAACGCCATCTGTGGCCGCCCAGTTAACTAGTCTGGTGTCTGTGGTAATTTCAAGTTCCCTCACGTGATTTTGTCGGGGCTGAAGGAGGTGCAGAACCATCAGTTGCCAGAAATTTGTTGGTGTACCTATACATATATACACATGTACATATTCATACTTGCTTGCCTTCATCCGTTATTATAGCATTAATGAGATGGCCTAGGTTATGGCTTCACTTGTCCGTGCCGTCTCAGCTAATTTAAAAAGTCAATGACACTCAAAGTGTTCTTTAAACGAGTGCATACAGAAAAAGAATTACAGCTATCTGGTCCAGTGTATGAACCAACTTATAAATGAACCTAGACATTGCCACAAAAGCTTTCTGGCTGCCATCCATGATTCCCAGCCCTTAATCCTTTTATTCCTTGACACTGGATTCATCCTCAGCTTCTGATGCAATATTGCTGGTCCCTAGTTGCACTTTTGCCTTTACAAATGAAGCAGGATAGCAGTTCATATGCATTAGTTATTGTATAGGTTACTTTCATTTGAAACCACACCACACTCAACACCACATTTTGAAATTTTCTTGTCCTACACCACACTTTTTTCATATTTTGAAAGTTGCTTTGAAAATTTCTTTCATTCACACCACACAAAACCCTTTACCATGGTTCTTAAATTCTTTCTTTCCAGCACCACTCTTAAATTTTTTATATCTTGAAAGTTTATTATAAGGATTTCTTTTAGTAGATACCATATTTTTTTCTTTTTTAATTTTATTCTGCATAACACTCGAATTTTCTTTTATTTTCGCTCTACAAAGTGCCGACTTTTTAAATTCACCTGAAGAGGTTAAAGATGGCCTGTAGTAATCTTTCTGCTTCTGCTCTGAAATAATCATCTTGAGTAGCTTCTGATGAGTAGATATGAATTATCATATTCCCTAAACCAATATCCATGCTACTCTCCATGCGAGGGTAATAATTATGTAATCATGAGAGCGTTGTATGAGTTACTATACTTGTTATGGTACAGAACATCCTCCAGCTGTTTCTTGGTCCACTTTTTTTGTGGATGGGGTTCTTTTTCAATGTCTCCCTCCATTTCCTGATGTCTTGGCATCTTTGCCATCTCCAGGATGTCAGTAGATTTACAAATCTTCCTCCATACTGTCTATAAGTTCTTTCACATCATCCTCATCCACTTCTTGGAAGACTAGGATGTATTTCCCCTGCCATTTTAATTCAATGATGTCCCTAACATTTTTCACTTTCACAAAGCCTTAAAATCATGCAGCAATTCAGGCCACAGGGACCACTACTCTTTGTTAAGTGCATCATTGCTAATGTTCTTCCATCTCACGCCATTGTTCATCATAGCATCCTTGATAGGGAATACTTTGTAGATATCTCTAATGATGAGGTTGACATCACTGTTTATAGCCTCTGCCATCATGTCCTTCATCCCCTTTAGACATGGCTGTTTGAATGAGGAGATTGCTCCCTGATCCATGGATTGCTCTTGCAATGTGATGTTGGATGGAAGGAAGAAATATTGGATGCCATCAAGAGTATGATTAAGATAGTGAGGATGACTTGAGGCATTGTCAACAATTATGAGGGCTCTGTTAGCAAGGTTCCTAATTTTGTTGAATGCAGGGATTGCATGACGAGGATGCCAGTATACAAAAATACCCCCCAGTCATCCATACCCTCTCATTTTCCCTTCAAATGACTAGAAGCCTTGGCCATAATAACTTTCTTAAAGGCACAAGGTTTGGCAGAGTGATGGATGAGTACCATTTTCAATTTCCTTGTCTCTGATGCATTAGCATATAACATCAGGGTGACATGGTCTTTATTATTAGCCATAAAACCTGGAGTTCTTGCTTTATCCTTTATGAGGTATGTTTACTTTGGCTTCTTTTTCTAATAGCAGCCAGTCTCATCACAGCACCATACTGATCTGGTGTGTAACTTTTCTCCTTTATGATTTTCTAGAGTTCCACTGTTGCTCTCTCTGCAGCCTCTACATCTGTTGATATAGCTCAGCTATGATCGCCTGGTGGTTAGTGTTCCCAACTACCATGCATAAGGTCCTGGGTTCAAATCCTTGCTGTTGGAGGGCATTATGTGATATATATGTATATGTATAAGTATGTACATGTGCGTGTATGGAATATATGTGTGTAGATGAGTGGATGGGTCTCTTTTCATCTGTTTCCTCGCACTACCTCGCTAACGCGGGGAACAACAATCAAGTATAATAAATATAATGAATGAATATTATGATAACATGAGTAATGCAGTTAAGGTGATAACAATGTACATATGAGGTCACTGCAATTCCCTTATATAATTTAATACTTGTTAATGAAATAATCAGATAATAGTATAAAGAGAATATGAATATTCTTCGTCCAACAGAAGTTTGTACTGAAAATGCTTTTGCTCAGGTGATCTAATATTTTCTGGGTCTTTAATTGAATATGATTCATGTGAAACCAGAATTGTGCACCTAGGAGTAGAATTTGTGAAATGGTTCAGAATGTCATTTTTCTAGCCCTCCAACAATGGTAAATTTTTGTAGTGCAGATAGGTGACTTTTTGGCTCAGATAGGGTGATTCCAATATAACTATAAGAAAACTTGCTTTGTGATTTAAGAAGTTATATCATCTAGTATTTTGTTCATTGCATCTCTATATACTTGAATTAGAAAAAAATACCATATATGTACCCTACTTGAAGGTTGAATTATACTTTTTCACCTGAAAATTTGACTGTGTGAAGGAAGTTTGTGTTTGAGAGTAAATGGTGGAATGAGTGAGTGGTTTGAAACAAATGTGGAAGTACATGTCATTGTGGTTATTCATTATTCAGTGGATGTGGAATAGCATGAACTGAGAGTGAGATGGGGTGATTGTAGTGTGATGCACAAATACTGAATAGAGAAACAGATTGAAAATTACCATAGATGTATGTAGATGATGCTGTGTTGTTAGGTGGATCAGGGTAAGAGATGGATAGAATGGATCTGGTTTGATGATGTATGTAGGAGAAGGATGCTGAATGTGAATGTGAGTAAGTGTTAGATGCTCTTTATTGAAGAGGGAGGTCACATCATAATATACTTTGCATGAGGAAGAACTGGAAGTTATAGATGACTTTAAATATCTGGGAGTAAAGTTTAGTAAGGACAGTAGTGGG
The DNA here is from genome assembly GCA_032361705.1 of Panulirus versicolor. Taxonomy (NCBI): domain Eukaryota; kingdom Metazoa; phylum Arthropoda; class Malacostraca; order Decapoda; family Palinuridae; genus Panulirus; species Panulirus versicolor. The sequence continues at coordinate 5,884 of JAUUDZ010006900.1, read as the reverse complement.
AGAGTTGAAGTTGAAAATAGGCTCATGCAAGGGAGCAAAATTGGGGATTCATTAGCTCAGGTGAGAGGGAAACATTTAAGGATGGGTTGTGAAATAAGCTTGCATAAAGGAGTTATTTCCCAACACATGGATGGCTCTAAAAACTAAGTGAATATGGGTCATGATAGGTTCAAATTAAGGGCCTAGGAACTAGATGATCTAAATAGTTGGAGTTACAAGGATAGATGGAATTAAGATGGTGTGAGAAGGTTATGTTGTATGAAAAGTCAGTGGAAAGGTGCAGACATAAAACTCTTAGGATGGAATAGTCATCTAGAACATGAGATGATAGGTTAGTCATGGTGATATAGTAGTACAAGGTGAATGGAGGGAAGGTATACTGCAAAAGAGACAGATAAATTCTGAGAGAACTGATGTGGCATAGGGGTAATTTATATTAAGATGATATTAGAATAATTAGGGATTGGATGTTCTTGAAACATTGTGTATGTGTTTAGTGTAAATGAAGACATTGCTCTCAAACAATGAATGAGCTTAGTGAGTAGACAGAAAAAAGTAAGAAGCTTTTATATAAGTCCATGATTCACTGTAACACATTGGGTGTAAGTTAAGGGTGTGTGTGTGTGTGTGATACTGCAGAGGCTGTTTGCATGTAATCCACCTCATAGACCGGGAATGGAATTATTATTATTATTGTAATTGTATAATCCAAGGACCTGTTATGAGGGCTCCTGCAGCTTTAAGGTTGTGCTACAATCATCAGCTTTAAGGTTGTGCTACAATCATAAGTAGGGAAATGATGGACTCCTTTTGAGCAAGAAGTTCCTTTTCAAAATTATATTCCCTTATATCAACTAACCATTAGACAGGCTTCCTAAGGGTGATTTTTCATTTGCAATGTAACTACTAGTAGGCAGAGTCAGGTAATACTATGATATAGATGAATATTCTTATATGATTATAGAAGGAGCTGAAAGAACTGTTTAATATGTGGCAAAAATAACTTCTTTAGTATGCATTGTCATAGCTATTTGAGGATATTTGACCAGTTTATGGGGGTTTATCTTAACTTTTGTACTTTGCTACATTTAATTTCTGAGTATTAAGTTTCCAGTTCTTTTTATTGAATGAGGTGTTTTTCAAGGACACTTAGTTAAAAAATTTTATTTTAAGCATATGAATTTTTATTTCATTCTTCATTTTTGGTGGGAGATCTGCCAATGTCAGTATGTAGATTAAATTTCCTTGTCTTACAGTAGATGAAAGTGAAAAGGATTGTGGTTGCATGTGCTACTTGCCAAATCAGCTTGCTTTTAATTATCATGATAGACTGTAGTGTATAAGGGTAACTCCTGTCAGCCTTGAGAATCCTCAAGTAATACCACTCTTCAGGTAATTCAGCCATGCTAAGTTGTTCATACTTGCATTTTTTTTTCAAGCATCAGAAGATAAGTCATCACTTCTCTTCCTCCAACCAATCCATCATGAATTTTTACTGCAGTGTTGTCCTCATTAAAAAATGTTGATGGTCAGCCAAGGAATGATTCAGTCTGGCTTTCATTGATATCTCTTCTCTGAATTTGGGATGAGTAAAAGTACAGACTCTCTCATTTTCTGTTGGAATCCTCTCATTTTCTTCAGCTGTTTAAGGGTCCTCTAAACCAGAGTGCAGGTATTGACTGTTTCAGTATTTATTAAGGCTGAAGTGTTTAATTATATAGGAAAAAACCTCTAACAAGTTCAAAAGTGTTTTTCTGTCTCCAGGTACATCCTTCTCTCCTCCCATTTTGTCTCTCTAGGTAAGTCCCTCTGCATTCCTGTTACTGCATTTCTAGGTATGTTCCCTCTCTCAACCCTCCTTGTGTTTCTAGGGATGTTTTTTTTTACTCGTGGCAGAAATAACCAAAAGAGCTTTCCTTTGTAAATCCCCTGTGCACTCCTAGATACCTTTGTTAGTGATCTTTATGTTTTCCTGATATAGTGTCCTCCCCCATCAGATATATGTGAGAGAATCCACCAAGTAGTCATGTGTATTTTTGTGTCCCATCCTGCTACTTATTAGATACTGTCATTCTTTGTAAGATTTGTTGATTCACATTTGATTTTTGTATTGTTTTCATGAGGGTCTGTATGTCCCTTTGCTTCTCATTGTTTTTGCTATCGTCTGTTTTCCCCAACATTTCCTTTTTTCCTCCCCAAGAAGGTTCCTCACCAAATCTCACTAATTGTACAGTTCTTTTCACTGAGGGAACTTTGTCCTTTCTCTCAATTTATTTTCAGGAAGCAGATTCTTTACCTTTGTGCCTTTGCTCATTCAAAGAAAGGGTATGTAGTAAAACTGCTAGTTTTATGTCCACAAACTTTGCTATATTATATTGGATGTTTATCAAAGCTGGTAAGATTTCTTATTCCTTTGATTATAATGTTTAATTCAAACTTGGAGGTCAATTACACATCTTGCATTTTTTTGCATATATTCCAATATTTACTTTTTAGTCATTGGTTTTGTTGTAGCTCTATTTACTTTGAAGAAAATTCATGATGCTACTGTTGTTGTTAATCCTCATCAAGTTAGAAGGCATATTGCAAACACCCCTGTATACAGATATATACATGCCTCAGACCTTCCATTCCAGTCACTAGCTGTTTTTGAATTGTGGTAGAGAGTAATGGAATTTAGTGAGGTTTCTCATTAGGCATCAGAAAAAAATCTGAAGATGGAACAAAAATGGGCATTTATTCATACATCCCATCATACATCTTTGATCCTAGTATCTGATTACCTGGCTGATCATTTTAGATTCTGGTAAATCTTGTTAGTTTGATCATTTTGATGATGTGCCCCTCAAGCTTGCAGTGGCAAACTGTACATCTACATGCATGCATCATACTGTACCTTCCAGTCAATATTTTAAGTAGCCAACATGGTATGGGCAGAGATATGAATTTGATCAGTAAATGTGAAGTGGTCTGTTGTATGTTAACCACAGCTGAAGCTCAGATTGCATATCTTTATGTACATCCACACCTTTATCTTAGAATACTCTTTCTCACTAGTACCTCTGGTGAATTGTGTTGGATTGTGATGAACCTTGTTAAGATTTCTCATTATTTCTAGACTTCAGCTTAAAGGTAGAGGCAAATGACGTGTCATTATGTTTATTTTTGAGGCTGGAACTCTAGTTTCAGACAACGAAATCATGTTAGATCTTGTTTAAGCTTGGTGAGATCACCTTTTCAGTTGTCAGTTCATGTTAAAAGATGGATCAGAAGTGCACATATTTATGTATGTTTTGATGTACATCCCTACCTTTGGTTTCATTTTTACTGATAAATCATGCTGTCTTTTAATCAGTCTTGGTGTGTCTTCTCATTTCATCAAACTTTAGATGGAGGTAGAAGTAGTGCCTGAATTTGTATCTCTTTTCACTTTAAAATGTGCAATTAGAACTGAAGTTTTTGATCTTTTGCTTAAGTAATCATGGAGGATTTTTACTCATTACTCATTTACTCATTAATTGACCCTAAGATTTTATTTGAAGTTGAAGCCAGATTACATGGTTACACTGTACATGAGTCCATATGTATAACATATACCACTAAATATGCTCTTAGATTACTGGCAATGCTAAATCTTATCAAATTTATCATAATTGATGAGTTTACCTATTCTGTCATCTCTTAGCCGAAGTTCAGAAATGTAGCCAAACCACACATCCATACTTATGTTGATATGTAAATCTTGAACTTCAGTTTCTGATCATTATAATTGCTCATTGCCTGTTGTTGGACTTGCTTCATTTTGATGAGATTGCTTTCTTAATCAGCCATCATCTAAGTATTAAAATTGGCTAAATCATGCACTCTTAGGTTCATCCATGTGCTTGTAACTTTAGTTTCTGTTTCCTACCATTGCTGCATCAGACTGAATTTTATTGAGATTTAATGCCTCTGCTTACTTTATAAGTCATTTGTGTGGGTTCACAGGTGGAAGTCAACCACCCATAAGCTCATGAATCTTTGTGTATGTTCCCAAATTTTTGTATCATTTATCAGGCTCTCTTGAAATATTTAGAATCTTATTAAACTTGATAAAGATGAAATTGAATTATGCATTTATATGTATGTCCATGCTTATAACCCAAACTGTAAATTTCAGTTTAGCTTGCAGGTATCAGTAGAACTAGGATATGTTAAAATTTTACTAAACATTTTATATGATTTTTGTCATTTCTCAGTGTGGGTATAAGGATGGAGCTGAAGTGCACATCCATACTTGGTACTGACCTTTCTGTTCGTTAGATATCCGAAATTGAATTGGATTTTGATGAACTTGAAATATTACTCTCAGTATTTTATAATGCAAATTGAAAAAGAGTCAAGTCATTCATGAATGTATGCCTGCATTCAGACATTCCAAACTTTAATTTCTAGAGGTTCTGAAAACTGGCATTTCTCAATTATTTAAGAGACTGATTAGACTTTCTCCTTTCACACACTCTCTCAAACTCAGACACCTGTGACACACTCTCCAAATCTCAAACACCAACTCCTGCAGTTTCTCACTTGAGTCTGTCACTAGTGTTTTTCATCAACAAACAAATGACTCGCTTCCCAGACCCCCTTCACCCCTTATAGACTGCATGCTTGCCCTTCTTTCCAAGATCTCTGCATTTACATTCCTTACCACCCCATCCATGAACAAATTAGATAACTGTGATGATATAACACACACCCTGGAACCACTCACTCTCCTCCCAACCTGCTTGTACACATTCCTTACACTCTTGGTAGAAACTTCTCACCACTTCTTTTAGTTTTCCTACCACACCCTATATTCATAAGGCCTTCCACAAGGCATCAGTGTTCTGTTTGTTGGGGGTAGGGGATCTGCGAGTAGAGGTCGCTGAAGTGTAAGGCAGGGGTAGTCTTTTTATTTCTACATGGGGGAAGGTGGTTCGTTATAGAGTAGTTTGGGTGGGAGGGTTATAGTGCTGTTGCATAGAATTGAATAAAAAGTTTCCCCCTTATTCTTCCCTACTTATACTGGGTCTTAATCAGCTTCCCAAGTTTTTTTTTTCATACTATTCGCCATCTCCCGCGTTAGTGAGGTAGCATTAAGAACAGAGGACTAAGCCTTTGAGGGAAATCCTCACTTGGCTCCCTTCTCTGTTCCTCCTTTTGGAAAATTTAAAAACGAGTCTTCTCAGAGTCTTTTTTTTTTAAAGCTTTTTTAATCATGTCGTCTAACTCAAGCCCCCCGGCACTCAGGCAGGATCTTCAAAAGACAATGTCTAATGGTGTCAACCATTACCTCCAGCAATTTGCGTGCCTATCGTTCAACAGAAACCACAGACAGAAAAAAAAACAATATAATCACTTTCTCCAGAAAATGACTTCAGTTCAAGAGCTCCCTCTATTCAACAATAAAAGTTTTTAAGAATTCTATTACTGGCCTCATCCCAAACATCATATTAACTCTTCATTCCTCCCACAACCCACACACACACACACCCACACACCCACACCCACACACATATACATACACATACACACACACATACACACACACACACACATCTCTGCCGATCTTTTAACCTTTGGAAAATTAAAGAGAGACTGGAATGCCAGGGTTCGCCTCAGTAGCTGGCGAACTTCATGACGTTAGAAAGACGACAACCACCCGGGTTACAGTGCTGGGAAAACGACGACAACCCAGATTACAGCGCTGGGAAAACGACAACAACCCAGGTTACAGCGCTGGGAAAACAACAACAACAACCCAGGTTACAGCGCTGGGAAAACGACAACAACCCAGGTTACAGCGCTGGGAAAACAACAACAACACCCCAGGTTACAGCGCTGGGAAAACGACAACAACAAC
>JAUUDZ010006890.1:0-11726 GCA_032361705.1 Panulirus versicolor | reverse complement strand
AGTGGTGTACACCAGTACTGTACAGGTCCTGATGCCTCTCAGTGGTGTACACCAGTACTGTACAGGTCCTGATGCCTCTCAGTGGTGTACACCAGTACTGTACAGGTCCTGATGCCTCTCAGTGGTGTACACCAGTACTGTACAGGTCCTGATGCCTCTCAGTGGTGTACACCAGTACTGTACAGGTCCTGATGCCTCTCAGTGGTGTACACCAGTACTGTACAGGTCCTGATGCCTCTCAGTGGTGTACACCAGTACTGTACAGGTCCTGATGCCTGTTTATTGAAAGGTGGCTGGAAGCCACAGTTACCACACGCAGTACTGATGATAAAAGAAAGAAGGTTTGGTGGTGGTAATGGTCGAGAAACGACCAGTTATGATGATGCTTGATCTGGTCGAGTCCACCCAGGAGGCACAGAGTCTGGCGAAGAAAGTTGGAAGCAAGGTGGAGGAATTTAAGGGAGGGAAGTAGTGATGTGATGCGGGAGTTCATATGAAGTGAAGGGGGAGAGGAAAGCATTAAAGATAAAAAATCGGGAAGCAAAAAAAAAAAAAAAGAAAAAAAAACATGGACGGCAGTGTAGGCGGGAGGACGTAGCAGTGCAACAGGGAAGGCAGGAGTGAGTGTCGGGAGAGGGTAACGTCAGAGGTAATGTAATGTTGACCAATGTTGATGGATCTGTAGTACTGGGACAGCTGGAGTCCAAGGATCGCATGAGGGAGGCTGCACGTGATGCTGCTGCAGTGGTGGAAACAAAGCTTGATTAGAAGATAGTGTGTCAGGTGTTCTGGCCAGAGGGGCGCATGGTAGTGAGGAGGAAAAGAGTAGGTAAAGGAGGAGGAGGATTGGCCATCATGACTAGATATAACCTAAAATTTCAGGAAACAATGGAGGATGAACCACTCTGGCGATACATAATGGAAAGAGTAACTTCAGGGAAGAAGTACATTGTGAGGTTATTATTATGTAATCCTCCAAAGAATTATTCTGATCCAGAACAAAAATACAGTGATACCAGGGAACAAGTATATGAAACAATGAAACAGTTCTTAGTTTTGGTAAATTACTGATAATGGAAGATATCAATTATAAAGAGCCAGACTGGGGAAAATTGGGATATTTATGGTGATAGGGAGTCATGGAGACATAAGATGTTAGAATGTATATAGGAAAATGTCTTTTACTCACCTGGATGAGAGGGACGTATACACCATCATCATTACTCACCTGGATGAGAGGGACGTATACACCATCATCATTACTAGATCTTATCTTCACACATACTAACATGAATATCAAGAATATTGTATATGATACATTAATTGTAAAGTGATCAAGTAATGCTCAAGTTTATGTGATAAGCAAAAATGTTAAAACAGAGGAAGTAAAACAACATGAAGAAAAAATAAGTCGTGGAACCAACACAGACCTCAATAATTTCTTTGTTAACTTTGATAGGGAAAAGTCGACAGGAACCAGGGCTCTGTGGTGAGAGGTTCTGACATGTAGAGTGAAGGAGTAGGAACGGGAGAACCTCTGGCCTTCGATATAGAGGGAATTGTATGAAAGAGGAAAGAACGGTTTAATATAGAATGTTAAAAAATGAACATCAAGATGTGCAGTTGTTGAAATGTAGACATCTAGCCAGCCACCATTTGCATAGTAGAAGAAAACAAGAAACAACTATAGCAGGGTAAGAAACGAGTAACAAAGAAACTTTGAGTAGAATATTGTGGACAAGGCAGAGGAATATTCAAAACTCTGCCATAGATTCCCCAGGAGTCATTTGTCAGTTATAAAGCAGCTAGTTAGGATTAAGGAATCACAGGGCACATCTGTAGAGGATGATGTAAGGATATGTGAGGAACTGAATGACAAGTTTACATTGTTTTCACAGAGGGAGACACTATAGCCCCAACACCAGCATGATGGAGTGGGTAGGGAGGAAGTTTTAGAAAAATTAAGATATAGAATAGACATTAACAGAATATGTTGACATGGCGGACAATTCTAAATCCGTTAGTCATCAACATAATACTAAAAGGTCTTAAACCACACAAGGCTCAGAGTTTTGATGATATTTCACCATCTGTGCTGAAGTTGTGTGAAGATACGCTTGAAATGCTGTTCCAGATGTTACTGGAGAGAGGCAGGGTGCTCGGGGAGTAGAGGAGGACGAACGTCATGCATACAGATAAGAAAGGAGACCAAGAAGAGGCGCTGAACTACTGACACGTCTGACTAACGGTTGTGCTCTGTAAGGTACTGAAAAAGTTAGTTAGAAAGCAGATGGATGACTCTCTGCTAAGGAGAACTTACGTAATTAAGAGACAACACTCTTGGGAAAAGGTCATGTGTGACGATTTTTTTTTTTCTTAGACCAAACGGAAGTCTAGATAGACTGTTTATACCTAAGCTGCCAGAAACCATTTGACAACATATCGCTTGGGAGGCTAAGAAGCTGGATCGCCAGGCAGGAATGATGTGGAGGCTGCAATAGATGCGTTATCTTACTGGAAGTCATCGTAGGACGCAAGTCAGAGGAGCCTTATCGAAATGGGTCGAGGTGACCAGCGGAGTGCCGCAGGGTTCTGCTCTGCCACCATTACTCTTTTTAGTGTATCGTATTACTAGCCTGAAGGTACGGAATCCTACCTGGATATGTTCCCTGATGATTCAAAGGTCATGAGGGAAGTGAAACGCGAGGAGGACTACATCAGCTTACAAGAAGACCTAAACAGACACCAAAGTTGGTCTGGTACATGATTGTTAAAGTTCAAACCGAATACATATTAAGTAACAAGGATTGTTTACTGCGAAGGAAGGCCCTAGTCATATAGCTGTAAAAAAGCTGTTGGAATATGCATGAAAGACTTAGGGTCAGTATGGTTTCTTTCCTATTGCCAGAAACCCACCTTAGGAGAATAGTTGAGAAGACAAACTGTCTTCTGACGAATATTAGAAATGAATCTGAGTTTATGGTTAAGGAAGTATTTAGCAAAATTTTTGCCTCCGACTTAAGGCCAAAACTAGAATATACTTTTCCAGTTTAATAATTGAATATACATAAGGACATACAGCAAATAGAAAAGGTCGAGAGGAGGGCAATAAATATGATAGAATTAAGAGAGCTGAGTTACAGGAAAAGGCTAAAGGCCTTGAATTTTATATTTGTCTAAATGGATGAGAAAAGAGTTAGAGGTGACGATCACAGTCTTTTAAGTCTTTTGAAATGCATCGATAACGAGCGTAGTGAAGTTCTACGAGAGATATAGGGATAAAGCAACCAGAGGACGTAATATGAAATTAAGGTAGAAACTTCTTAGAAATGATGTAAAGAAATAATTTTATAGTATAAGAGTGGCGGATGATTGGAACAGAATGACAGACGACATAATTAATGCAGACATACAGAGTTGTATGATGGTAAGGCAGGTTCGAGAGATGGAGCCACACGAGTGTAGAGCTTTCTATCTCCGTTCAACACAAATAGCTAATCAATCTGTAGGTTTCATAGAGCCTTGGCAGTTTCATGATATGAAGACCCACTGCCTAAAGGGAACCAGGACCTCTGTGGATCTCGCCTTTATTCACTTTACCAAAGTTTCGAGTAGGCATTTGAAACGTTCCTATCAGCACGGTCCTCAACTTTAGTCAGAAGAAAAGTCTCATTCTGTGGTTCGCAGCCGTTCTCAGTGATTCTCGTCAGGCCTTACGCTCCTTGAGGGGCCGTTTCCACCTTCCAGTTCCTTACCTGTGGCGTCCTACAGGGTACGAAGGTGAGACCTGAGTGCTTGTTCATCTCCAGAAAGAGGTGGGATCTGTACTCTTGTGTCGCCAGCCGGCACTTCAACTCGGATGTTAGCAGTGAAGTAAGAACGGCTGGAAATACTGTTTTAGAAAATATGGGAAACGGCTTTGTTAAGTTCCAGGACCAAAGCTGGAATTTTCTTCTAGTTATGAATCAGGTTAAGTTGAACCTTTCATGAGGGGCATAACTTAGGTAAAATCCAAACGTTCAATGCTTCAGGCACAGAAAACTAATGTATGGCGTATATAGGTTGACGTATTCGTATTGAACTCGGGTTCAACCTGTTACTGTTGACGTAACTCAAACAAAATCCAGTTATGGGTTTTAAATCTTTATTTCCTTAGATTTAAGTCTTGGATGCTAAGAAACAACTGCATAACGCATGGAATTTGATGCGTAGCGGTCACGTCAAAGGCATCTTCACTGAGACTTAAGACGACGGCGTAGCGGGACAGAGTGATCCCTGAGTACGTATGTACCGTGTTATGCAGGCGATACAACTGTCCTGTCCTGGTGGCGGCTCTGCTCGACGCAAGGAAGTCGACGACTCAGCCGTGGGTGTCAGCGTTGACTATGCCACCCCCAGAGATTCCCTCAACACACCGCCAGCAATATAGACCCCTAGTCAAATATATGCATCAGCCGTGCTTCTAATCTTGTCGAGAGATCCTTCGTCTCAGAGGTGCAGTTCGGCACAACCACCACATCGAGGCCATCCCAGCTGGCACAAACCGCCACAGTATCAACCCCATCCCAACCATTGTCAACATAATTAAAAATTAATCTGTAGCGCGTCACCCTAGTGGTGGTGTACAGAATGTTTGTCCACCATCCGGCCTCACCCCGTCATGTCTGAAACTTTCTGACTCTATGTCAACTTTGTATAATTTGGCTGCCCCCGCTACCCTCTCTCCGTCTCAACTATTCTTTTTACTTTCCCTATTTTTAGTCTTTAGTTGCTTGTAAACCGTGAGAAAGACTGATAAAACAAGAATAATAATAATAATAATGATAATAATAATAATAATAATAATAATAATTATTATTATTATTATTATTATTATTATTATTATTATCATCATTATTATCATTATCATTACTATTATTATTATAATAAGTCAACAATAACATAAAGAAGAAATACTAATAAGCAATGAGGAAATTAAGAATGATTAACGGTACGACCCTTAGGTAAGATGGCCTAATATTAAGCTTTGGGTCTGACCCTTTTGAGTCGGGTCAAAATCCACAAGGCCATAATACCCAGAGTCATTATTCTCGTGCTTAAATAAGGCTCCGCCGTGCTTAAGGGTCGTATTCGAAGGTGAAACATGGCCTCTAGGGTCGTACCGTCGCACTGAAGGATCGTACCGTCGTGCCCTGGGAAAGATAACAGCCACACTCAAGGGTCGATCATATCCTCTCGCCCAGAGAGTCAAAATCTAATATACCGACTGAGTACACAATGAATCAACTGCAAGAAAGAAAAAGAAATATCAGTGCAAGACGTGGAGACTGCGTCTGCAACCCCGTGCCTGACGCTGGGGTATATGGCATTGAGTAATGATCACCTTCGTTCTGACCGGTTCCACGCCGGGCAGGGGAGCCAGCACGGTCCAGCGTTCGTGCTAAGATGCTGGTCATATCCACAGTGACCTTGAACATGAACTCTATCTCGGCACTATTCTCTTTCTTCTATGCTGAACGTTCGTTAAAGTGCATTAAGATCATGAGGGTTTCGACACCTTATCCTGCACAGGTGGCGCTCTTAAATTGGCCAGGTGTGTTAGACAGGACGCCGAGGAACACAGCAGCCATCTGTAAGGCACAAACAAAAATGGATCTACGGTGACTACTTGCGGAACGACAGCATCACGCCGGCGAAGAAGAACAAGTCACTGAAAACACCCGACGTAAATTACTGTGATGATATTTCGTTGGGCGCTTCCTCATCTGGGTTCATAATGCACCATGATGCTAATGATTACAATGTATGGTTAATATTTCTCAGTGAAGTGTACTATGACGAAGTCAGGTGAGTAAAGCTGGTCGAGGCGCCGGGTTCTGGTGTGACGTGATGAACGCAGGCCTGGCCCTCCCCTTCCCAGTAACACGACAGCTCTGGCATCCCGCACCACACCCACATCCGCCACACCACACCACACCCGCCACACCAGACTCGACACGATCCCCCTTAACCATGACGGTACGACCCTCGATCACGACTGACCACGACAACACGACCCTCGAGCACAACAGTACGACCCTTGAGAACGACAGCACTACCCTCGACCACGACAACACGACCCTCGACCACGACAGTACGGCTCCAGAGTAAGACGGTACGACCCTCGATCATGATGACAGCATCAATGGTCACGGCATTACGACCCTTCACCGGAACGGTACGACCCTTGGGTGTGATGGCAGGGCTTCGACCTGACCCTTGGGAGTCAGGTCAGAATATCACACTATTAAAACCGAGCGCTGTAAAGTCCTAACGAAGAGGTGAACTCTTATCTAAACTGAAGCAACACACAGCCATGTAACGCTAGCAGCACAGAGTGACATATTCTATATGAATAACAGGGACTCATACAGCACATTACTTATATCTAAAGCTCTCGTAACTGACGCACCTTTTACGGGGTCGTCACAAAGGCGAGGTGCAGAATCCAACTTACATCCGCAGTAAAGACCAGAGAAGTGTGGATGGACACAGCTTGGGGAAGGCCTTGAATCGCACGTTCAGGATTCGTGTATAATAAGCGAATGGTCCAGATCTTGCAACGGCGTGACGAAAGCGGTGAGTTACCAAGACTGGGAAAATCTTATCTTTCGTCCTCGCCTGGACCAATGAAACAACACATGCAAAATCACTTGAATTTATAGGACAAACAGGAAACATGTGAAGTTGCCTTGGAAATTCTGAAAACTTAAGACAATTCCTAGCCTTTATAATGTCAACCTGGCACAAGAAAAAATGGAAATGGATAAAAATGAGAAAAAAATAGAAGACAGTAAAGAACCTTGAGGGACACTGATCCATCAAAAACGACATAAGCAAGATATGAGGGATGGAAGCTAAATTAGAAAAGCTTAGAGATGAGACCTCAATGCCCCACCCTGTCAAAAGCTTTGGATATGTCAAGGGTAATTACATAGGATTCCCCAAAATCCAGACATTAGTAAGATAGGAAAGAATATCACCAGTGGATCTTGCCTTATGGAAGCCATGCTAGTGATCAGATAGAATTCATGAGATTGGAGATTTCTGAGGATGTGATAGTTGAGGAGGGATTCAAAGACTTGGAAATGAAAGGTCTCCATTCTTAGAAATTGGATGTACCAATGCATGCTTCCAATAAAAGGGGTAAGTTCAGGTTAAACAGAAATGAAAGACAAGTAAGCACAAGTGCAAGTTCAGAGGCACAATCTTTCAGTACACAGGGACAGAAAAGTGCTATCAGTGGATGTCGTGGAAAATTTATCGCGCTTCCTCTGAATAAAGGAATGCTTTGCCTCATGGACAATGTACTTGCGGTGATTATGGTATTGAATGATGTTGAATTGGTCTTGAATGACATCCAGACATTTTACATTTCCACTTTTTGTCACTTTCTATGTTGGACCTTTATACAGCACTGCCAAAGTATACGTACCTAATCAGATTGATTTAGATTCATTGAATTCCATTAGGGTCAACTTCTGCTCTTTTATAAATTGAGTCTTCACAGTTCTTGAGTCTTTAGTGTTCTTGCATCTCCTCTGGATCAGTTTCTGATCCAACCAGTCTGCTAACACTGGTATCATTGGCAAAGTTCCTTATTATGTCTTCCTTTACTTCACTCGTGATATCAATATTATGTAGTGTACTGTACTAATACTGTTTCCTGTAGTACCCTTTTTAATACATCTTCCTCAGATGTGATTCCCTTTACAACCACTGTAAACATATACCAAAGAAAAAGAGGGCTTATATTAAACTCTTCAGTATGAAAAATCCTGAACTAATTGTGAAATTAGATCATCAAACTAGAATGAGGAAAATTTCACAAAACTGACTTATAAATTTGCATACATCATAATTTCCAGTTGCTCTAAAAAGATGAATACAAAATTGGGTGAAAAAATGCAGAAAATGGGATTTTGTCACCACAGAATCGCTAATGTGTGGGAATCTTAACACTTGAAAGCAGGTTAAGAATAACAAAATCATGTTCAGCTGACATGTTCACATATGGAAAAGTGGATGATTTGTGCAATGAATATAAATATTCAGGTTTCTAATATATAAGATGAGAATTTTCACCTGAAGTGCCTTGTCCCATGAAGTCACACCATAGCAGAATTATACTGCTCCCAGTACTGGTCGGAAATGATAGTGTTTTATTTACTACAGTATGCTGTGTGGCTCTATTGTGTCCACACCTCACAGTAACTTAAGTTAATTCTTTTCCCTTTTCACATGGAGAAATGACATACAGGGCAATGAATTATGAATTCAAGATAGTGTGGTATAATAAGGCAGAATACGTAAATTCAAGAGGTTGTATGACAATAAAATGTTCAAGAGAGGGGGTCCCTTACAGATGTGAAACTCCCTTGCCGTATAATACAAATAAGGTAATTACATCTGAAAAGATAATTAGAAAGCAGTTTGATGACCTTCTATAGAGGATATATTACCTGAGATACATTTTTTAGGGAGAGGAGTTCATGAACAGATCTCTTAGTTTTCTATCTAAGACAAAAGGGAAGGCCAGATGGATTGTTTATACCTGGACTTCCAGAATGCATTTGACACCATACTACATGGGAAGCTAATTAGGAAATTGGATTACTAGGTAGGAATAATAGGGGGAAAACCCCTTTTTTGGATACAAGATCACGTGGAAGGGAACAAACAAAACATATGAGCGAAGCCTTCTTAAAATGGGTCAAGATCAACAGTGGGATGCCTAAAGGTTGTGTTCTTGGATCATTGCTTTTTTTATCTATATAAATGACTTGCCTAAAGGTATGAAATGAACTCCTACATGAATATGTTTGCAAATTTCTTGATGGAAGTGAAAAGCATGTAAGATTGCATCATGTAAGTGAACCTTTTATTAAAAGGATGTAGGATTGCATCATGTAAGTGAACCTTAACAAACTCCTTCAGATTTTTAAACCAGACTGATGATACAGACAGGGAACAGTTCTTTGAAAACTGGAGGGAAATAAATCAGGAAACTTCTTAAAAAAGATGTAGGGAAGTACTTTTAGAGCAAATAAGTTGTAAATGAATTGAATAAAATGACTGAAGACATGGTTAGTACAGACAGCATTCACAAATTTACAAAATTTTATGATAGAAAATATACAAAGAGATGCAGCCTCAAGAATGTAAAATTCCCTCGATAGAAAATGTACAAAGAGATGCAGCCCCAAGAAGGTAAAATTCCCTCCCCATACTGTACAAATAGGTTAATAAATTTCTAAGTTACTCATTAGACTAATGTACCCATGCCAAGAATTCCCAAAGTTATTTGAAGAAAAGTTGTATTTTTCCCTTCGTGCTCATTCCACGTTCTGTTCAAAGACACTGCATGTTGTATCTGCAAAGTGGGTCCTTAGCTTTATTTTTAAAAAATGTAACTAAGAACTTACAATTGAGGATGTTACTAAATTAAATACATTTAATGTAAGTTTTATTTTATTCTTTCACACTTCCACAATATGAATTATGTACAATCAGTGAACAAATGGCATTAAAATGTTAATGAAACTCTGAAAATTCGTTAAATCCTAGAAGTTGCCTTAACTGCATGAAACACAAGCACTGGATTTGTATGCCTAAAAATACATAATTTACTAACAACATAAGT
This sequence comes from Panulirus versicolor, assembly GCA_032361705.1. Taxonomy (NCBI): domain Eukaryota; kingdom Metazoa; phylum Arthropoda; class Malacostraca; order Decapoda; family Palinuridae; genus Panulirus; species Panulirus versicolor. The sequence goes on along the minus strand of JAUUDZ010006890.1, from coordinate 2,044 downwards.
AACATAGGATGGAAATATTCATGTGTTCCAAACAAATTTTGAGAAGTTAATGTGATAAACAGAAAGAGAAACTGCCATTTTATAATATCTGACACTGTGAAGGGACTGTATGTTACAGCAAACATCAAGCATGATGTGTGTACCATTCTGTATACTCTGATTACGTAATTGAAAACTGGGAAGGATAACAGGCTTTAATAATCTGCATTTATACTGAATTCTGATGAATCAAAATTACGATGAATGAACTGATACTGGCAATGACTTAGAATTTGTTAATTCAGAGTGCCTTTCAATATTTAAGTAACTGATTTGGAACTTTTTAAACCACTGGAAAGACACAAGACACACTGAAGGAAGTCCTTCGGGTTGGCAAGCTAACGAAGACTGTTACAGCAGATATATTGGTGAAAAGGATATATAGAGGTCTGGTTGAAGGTAAAAGATGAAAGGGTAGATCAAGGAAGAAATGAATGGATGAAATGAGAAAATTATTTAAAGCAAGAAATAACTTGGCTAAAAATGCCAGAGGGGTGATTATGTATCAGATGCAGAAGCATTAATGTGAAAGAAGTCTTTGGTCTCGGTTTAAAAATAAAACTGGTCTGTAAAACAAAAAAGTAATAAGCACTTTTATTATTCTGGAAGTTCATGTTTCAATTACATTAGACATAGACTGAGGATGTGTACAAATTAACTGAGAAGCTATATGTGAATGTAAACAGTTAATTCCTAATGCAAAATATTTAGTAGTTCATTCAGAACTGAAGTTTCGGTTGCTCTTAAATTTACCCCAAAATTTGCAAATAAAAATGTTCTAATTTAAGTTATGGCAACTACATTTCTCGTATTAATAAATTTCCCTGTTAAGAATGATAAAAAACAATGTCGCTGAACTTCTGTGTTGTAAATTAAAATATCCGTCAGGAACTTTATGAACTTTTTGCTTTCAACTTTTAAAAGTTTTCTTTAGTTTTTATGTATGAATGCATTGTTTTGATGTTTGAATTTTACTTTTCTTTGAGATAATGCATCTAAATAAGTAACAAGTTAAAATTATTTTGAAATTTGATTAAATTTTAGAACAGCTTCAACCCATGTGGGTAAAAACAACTACTTAATATTGAATTTTTTTTTTAATGACATTTAGCTATCAAACTTCAAAAGAAAATACATTAAAATCAAAATGATAAGTTTCACTCAATATAAAGCCAAAAGTTGTGTCCCTCCTGGACTTCAAACCTATCAGTACACATGTTAATTTAGAATATTTTTATTCCAGACCAGTCCTAGTTTGTTATTCTAAATGAACAACACTTTACTGATTGTAAATATTTTTTCCAATTAAATGAGGTTGAATACTGATATCATATTTTGTAATGTTCATACATTATTATGTACAGGTGACAACTTTATATACAAACAGCAAATGATTTATGCCAAATGGCTTATCAAATTATTTGCTTTTATTTCTAAGTATATAGTTTTGAGCTATGTACATATTACTTGTATAGCTGTCACATAAACGGGGTTGAAAATGTGGAAATTTTAAGATTTAACTAACCTTACTATATTCAGTTGCCTCAATGCATTATACCATGAACCACTGCAGAATACTTGAGATGGGTCCCTGTGACAGTTGAAGAAACAGTAATAATTTGATTTACTGATGACATGTCAACACATGGTATTTTTCCCGCATAAAATATTTCTCTGAGGATAAAGGGTTAAAATATTATCCTGATCTCTGATCTTTAAGTATTAATGAAAAATGCTCCTAAAAAATCCACAGAGGTTATTAAGGGAATGCCATGAAAAATAAGAAACTGTTTAAAACATTACTGTTTTGAACAAAGAGAAAATTAACAAAGATTCTGGAAAAATTCCTAATAAATTTGACTAAAATAACACTTCAAAATCAACATTGAGAATATACAGTACAGTGTAACATTTACCCAGTTATCTTAAATTTAAATAACTTCAATGGCTATCCCTTACTGGTGGATAATAAGATTTATGTATATGCAGTACAAAATAGAAACAG
>JAUUDZ010006879.1:0-11726 GCA_032361705.1 Panulirus versicolor | reverse complement strand
ACACACACACACACACACACATATATACATATATGCCCATACATGCACATATGCACAGTGAGGTAGCACTAAGGAAACAGACAAAAAAGGCCACATTCATTTACACTCAGTCTCTAACTGTCAGCACTGCCTCACTGAAGCGGGGGTAGTGATACTATTTCCTGTGTGGCGGGATAGCGACAGGAATGAATGAAGGCAAGCAATTATGATCATGTACATGTGTATATATGTATACGTCTGTGTATGTGTATGTATAGGTATGTATAAGTGTGTGTATGGGCGTTTATGTATGTATATGTGAATGAGTGGATGGGCTATTCTTCATCTGTTTCCTGGTGCTCCCTCGCTGATGTGGGAAATAGCAATTAAGTATAAAAATAATAATAAATTCATTTATTTATATACCCTAGCCCAACCCCTAAGGGTGGTTGAACAGCTGGGTTGACTGTGGGCTGACTGCTGTAACCAGGATTCAAAACTATACGCTCGACCCTGGGAGGCCCATAAATGCATCACAATCAGGAATTTAGCCTTTAGTTAGGGCATACATTTGCTCCAGTTGTTAATGCTTAGAAAGCATAAACACTCAGAATGTATTAAAGAAAACAAAAAGACTTCTAATTCAGTCCTAATTCAACATATTCAACATCCAATAATTTACAAAAGCACAAGGCTCCTTTCATTTAAAACCATTTCATAACCAACCATCAAACCCAAGGCAGAAATTTAAAGCTCACATCACCTTACATTTCGGCATAAACCCCTTCACCTAACAAACAAAACACTGACAATTATATTCACACATAACTCAACATATACTAAACAAATGATCCCCTTAACTCACTTCTAAGCTCAATTCCAACTGACTCATCTCCATATGAAACAGACAATGCCTGAGTTACACTCTCTTGTCTGCATTCTGGACATCATCCACTTCCTCTAACATTAAAAACTGGTTCATCATATTACAATACCATCCAGTCCAAGCTCTGACTTTTACGATGAAGACACTGACCACATACTCCTCAACTGTCCTGCAATCACTCCACAAAGACAAGTAGACAATATTACCACTCTTTTTGACCAGTAGTCCCACCCACTAGATGTGGCTTGCTTTCTGAGTGCTACAAAAGCTCTACAAAAGGTTCGGTAAGTTATATATCATACATATCCCCAGCTTATGCTGGGGCAAACAGGAACAGCTGGGATAGATGTGACCTAGCTGCCCTGTTCAGGGATTGAACCTAAGGCCATTACGCAAGTGGTCGGCTGAGGTGAAGAGGAACAACTGAGCTGGGTGTGAGCTGGCTGCCCTGTTCAGGGCTTGCACTAAAGCCTTTCGATTGGTGGTTTGCTGGGGCCAAGAGGAACAGCTGGACTGGGTGTGAGCCAGCTGCCCTATTCAGGGCTTGATCTAGAGGCCTTTAGATTGGTGGTTTAAACTGTTCTCACTGCATTCAGGAGGCTCAAGTGCATATGTATGTGCATGTATTTGTGTGTGCTTAAATGTGGAAGCATTCATCTATCCGCCTATCACACTTTGTACACAATGTCAGTCTGGATTATTCACCTGTCACTGAAGGTGGTGCACATGTACTAAGTACCCTAACCTTTGAAGTTCTTGTAACTTGGTCACAAGTATCATGTGATATCTTTGCTGTTAGACTGGCAGTGTAGCTGTGAACTGCTTGAATATCGTGCTCCTCCAGTCACATATCTCAATGACACAGTTGAGCATCTCATAAAGATGAGGGGAAGATGCATATTGTGATGCAGCTTATCTAAGAATGTACAGATGTTACTCCCAAAGAACTAATGTGTTCCCCTGAAAAATTACTTATGAACATAATTTGACAAAATTAACTCAAAAGTAACAACAGACTACAGAAAATGGGAAATAATCTTTTACATTAAATCTGAAACAGTCTATTTTTCTTGCTTGTATGGCTCTTAAAAATAATCTTACTTTAAGCTGCTAACAGCACTTGGCTAAAAACTAAAAAGGAATCACTTTAAATTATCAGTGATACACACACTGTATAATGAAATAATTGAAGAGGAAGTTAATTGCTCTCTAAAAACTTGAATCAAGTGCAGTGAAGAAGAATCAGGAATGCTACTTACATGGGTTTGAACTGCCGTTGCTGGGGGATGGGCAGAGGACGAAGAGGAAGGGTGCAAAGAAGGCACTCGTGTGTCACCTTCAACTGCATCTCCTTCCATAAATCCTGAGGAGTCTGACTGGGCACTTCCTGAGCGACACAAAGGTCCACTTGTGCTAAGCCTGCCATTATCATCTTGAAAACCTTCATGGACTGCCCCTCGCATCTACCACAGAGTAAACATTGACAGGTCACATATGAAGTATAAGTGCTTGCATGGAGGAGATATCATATTTGTGCTAATATTACCCCAGGACCATTTTCTGAAAGGGACTCCTGCAGTTCTAAGACTATGCTACACTCAGTAGCAGGGATGGGATGGATGCTTTTGAATTGAGAAGTTCTATAATGAGACTGTACTCTGTCCGTCAAATGAAAACACAGTTTCACCGAAGGTAACTTTTTCACTCATGGTGTAACCTCAAGCAAGAAGAGACAAGTAACAGACAGTATATTTTGTTTAGGGAAACAGAGGGATTTATGTGGCATTTATGGGTCTAGAGCAAATCGTATAACAGGGCTGACAGAGATGCTCTGTGGAAGGTTTCATAAATATATGGTGAGGGACGAAAGCTGAGAAGCACAGGGGACTTTTAAACAAGAGAGTAAAGTGCATGTGCAAACAGGAAGGGAAGAGGGTGATTAATTTCAGGTGGATGTGGGTCTGTGCCAGGGGTGTGTGATGCCAGCCAACCTGTTTAATTTGTTCATGGATGGGGTGGTGTAGGAGGTGAATGCATGGGTCTTGGTGGGAGGAGCAGGTATGCAATCTGTTGGGAGTGGTGGGAACACATGGGAAGTGAACCTGTTCTGGTTTGCTGATGACACAGCACTGTTGGAAGATTTGAGTGAGAAACTTCAGAGGTTGGTTCTGAGTTTGGAAGAGCATGTGAAAGAAGAAAAGCAAGGTTATTTATTTGGTTCAGCAGTGTAGAGTCAGGTTAAATGAAGAAAACTTGGAGGAAGTGAAGTGTTTTAGATACATGGGAAAGAACATGGCAATGAATGGAATCATGGAAGCTAAAGTGAGTCACAGGGTGGGTGACAGGGTGAAGGTTCATGGCGCAATGAGGATTAAGTGGAAAGAAAGGTCTGTGAGTGCAAAGTTGGGCATATAAAGGTGTTGTATGGATGTGAAGCAAGGGCTCTGGATATGAATGTACAGAATAGGGTGGATGTGTTAGCAATGATATGTTTGAGGACAATATGTGGTGTGTGGAGGGTTGATTGAGTAAAAAATTATACGGGAACAGAGAGGTGCAGTAATAAGAAGAGTACAATTGAGATATTTGAAGAGGGTGTGCTGAATAGGTGTGAACATAAGGAGAGGATGACTAAGAAGGTATATATGCCAAAAGTGAAGGGAAAAAGGAAAATAGGGAAACCATGGAGGTGTAACAATGGGGTGAAAGATGCTTTGAGAGTTCAGGGCCAAAGCATGCAGGAAGGTGTGAGGCATGCATGGGACAGAGCAAACTGGAGTGATGTGGTATACACAATATGACATGCTGTCTATGCGTTGAACCAAGACACACAGAGCAATCAGGGGAAACAAAGGAAAGATCTGTGGGGACTGGTTGTGGACAAGGGAGATCTGTTATCACTGCAATATACATGGCAGCTAGAGAGTAGATGTGAGCAAATGAGGCAATACCTCATGACCATGGGAAACAGCAGACAAGAAAGAAAAAATTTCTAACAATAAAAAATGGCTTTGAATGGTATAAAATCTAATAAACCTCTTTGATATCGCAAGTACTTATTGTAAACATATAGTAATAACAGTCCAGGTGTTAACAAACATCCAACAATACTAACCTGGTCCATGGATATGTTGTGAGTGCAGTTTTGCAGCATGTGGGGCCAAGGAACTTGTAAAACAGGTAGTGACTGACCATTAACATCTATACAGCAATCATCCACATGCTGCTGCCGTCGCAGACTAGCTGTGCCCCGATGAACTGGCAAATTTCGGACATCTCCAGTACTACCCGGCCGTATCAATGAATGAGATCTTGCAGGTTCAATGTTATTTTCCATTACAGCAACAGAGGTTGAAAACACATTAGTATGATGTTCTAAAGAGTCATGAGAGCATGAGGAACATGGTAACACTGGTTGCAGCGGGTGGAACGCATGCTGAGTAGATACCTGTACCAATACATTTTGGCCACATTCATGCATACTTCTTGTTGCAGGAGACAATACTTGAACAGAGTTCTGAACCTGTACTTCATTTGATAAATTCTGACATGATTTACTAAACTGCTTTTGTGTACTAGAATGATGGGAATTGCCTGCATCACTAGAACTGTGAAGAGATACATCTGCTTCACTTATCATTTGATGGTGAGACGGTTCAAAGGAATCATCGTCCTCCAATTCTTCCTCAGGGATCAACTCATCAACCTCCCTGCTACTATTGCTACTAACTGTGCTAATCCGTTTATTCATGCTAAGGCGTTTTAGCAATTTTCGACGGCGCTCAGCAGAATCTGCCATCCCAGAGACCTGAGGATAATCAATGAATTATCATCCCACAAAAATTTTTCATTAAATATTTTAATCACTACAATGCTATTGGTAAAAAGAGTGACAACTTTACTACATATATAACACACAAAGAGAACAATTCAATCTAGAATGACACTGAAGCATCTGAATAATATCTGTGACACCTTCCCCCTCCCTCAGGGAACTTCCCACAGGAAGGTGGCCGTTGAAAAGTCTCCAAACTATCCTACCCAAAGGTACTTCCTTAGAGTGTTCTTTTCTATCATGATTCAGTAGCAGCATATTTCCATTCTTTGAGATTTGTATAAAGATATCAAGTTTCTCTTAGGCAAACTAAATCAATGTCTCTACAATGTATGCTAAGTATACCAACTTTGCATACCTAAATACTGCACTAATATGTTGAACAACTTTGTACCTAATAATTGGAGAAAATACCTAATTTTAGTTGTCATAAACAAGAGAAAACAAACTGAACCTTACTGGTTGAGGAGAATCTAGAGAGTCCCCTGGTGTAGTAGGTGTCTCAGGGCCATCAGATGGTGGTGGGTGACGGGTCAGACTAAGCTGTAAACGATGTCGTTGATCCCGCAACTCCTCCTCACTACTGTCAATGCTAGTAGCAGAGCTTGCCATAGACCATACTGATTCTTTGTGCTGAAGTGGTGGATGTCTATAAATAAGTTCTCCAGCTTCTTGGTTCTCCTCACTGGATAATGCATGCTCCTCTTCTTCTTCTTCATCTTCTTCCTCTTCTTCTTCCTGAGCAGCCTGAACATCTTGAATTACACCAGATCTCTCCTCTCTAACTTCATCGTCATCATTGAGCAGCTGGCCATCACGATCCAGATCAAAGGAAGCTTGACCAATGATAAGTCGCTTACGAGGGACCTCTGGTGACTTTTGTCCCTGCAGATCTAGAAGTCGACGGTTTTCTGGATTCAACACTGATGATAATCTGTTTGGTCGTCCAGCTGCTGCCAAAGTATTCATGACTGTGCTTTTCACAGCTGCTTTTTTAGCAACTGCAGCAAATCTCTTTATCCCTGTAGGGGCTGGAGGTGTACGGACAGATTCTTCACTGCAACTTCCAAGCATTTGGCGTGAACGAGACTCACGCATGTTTCCAAGCAACTGAGACATCAGTGGGGACACTGTTGCTACAGATGACCGACGAAGAGCTGCATACAAATACAGACAACCAAACAAAATAATTAAAGAAAGAAAATTAACCAAGTAAATAAGCACAAAAAATAATTACACAAAAACATAATTCAAAATAAAGCATTCATGCACATAAAAGAATCTATGTACATGTGCGTGTGTGTTTATATACAGTAGTGTATGGTAAGTGTAGAGTAGAATGTGAATGTAAAAGAAAGGGGAGTAAGTGGTGGGATAAGGGTAAATCACTGGTGAAAACAAAAATAGATGTGTACGGATAGTTTATATAAAAGATGAAGTGTGAGTGACTAGGAAGAGTACAAGTATAAAAAAATGTATTGAAGGGATATGAACAGTGTGACAAAAAAAAAAAAAAAGAACTAATGAGGGCAATGGCGAGGATACTAAACAAGGAAGTGGTAACATACAAGGAAGAGGTGAAAAAGAAATATAGTGAATATCATGAAGGGCTGCTGAATGAGTTAAATGATAAGGATGTGAATAAGGTGTATTAGGGATGAGTTGGCATGTGGAGTGAATGTCATGGTAAATGGTTTGGTGAAATGAGAGAAGGTAGCAAAAGCATTGCATAAGATGATGTGTGGCAAAGCAGCATGAATGTATGGGACCGCAGTTGAATTTCTCAAAAAAGGATGAGAAGGTTGTACACAGACTATCATACTGTGTATGTAAAGGTAAAGGGATCAAGAGAAAATCCTTTTATTACAAGAGAATAAGTCTGCTGACTATACATAACAAGGTGTATGGGAGGAGCAGGGTGGCTTCAAGATAGATGGAGAATGTGTGGATCAGGTGTTTGCTTCAAAGAATCTGTGTGACAAATATTTGCAAAGAGGCGGTGAAATGTGTGTGGCATTTACTTATCCAAAGAATCATACAGGATAAGGAGAAAGTTAATAAATGCAGTGAGGAGTTTTTGTGAGGAGAGTAGGGCATATGTGTGAGTAGGAGGGAGAAGGGCAAGTGGTTCTGGTGAAGATGGGTCTGATCAAGGATGTCTCATCACCATGGTTGTTTAATCTGTTCAAGGACAGGGGAAATGAAGTGAGGGAGGTGAAAGCCAGGTGTCTTACGAGTAAATGGCAGGTTTGTGGTAAGCTGGAATGGGAGGTGAATCAATGCTATTTTCAGAAGCCACAGGTCTTCCAGTAGACTCCATAAAAATGTTTCAGAAGCTGGTGACAAAGTCTGGTAGAATATGTGAAAGGAAGAAACTGGGAGTAATTGCATTTAAAAATTAAGTAAAGAGGTAGAGGATAGAGTTGTGACAGGATGTTCTAAGTGTAAGTTTGAATGGAGAGGACCTAGAGGGAGTGGGGAGTGAATATGATAATGAATGGAATCATGGGGGCAGAGGTAAGTCATAGAATGGGAGAGGGGGCTACCTATACAGCAATTACACTATGTGGTAAGGGGGTTGTGCCTGCATGTGGCTGTGTGAGGTAATGCCAGGAACAAATGACTGAGCCCTTGTAAAAAAAATCTTTTGGTTTCTTCCGGTTCCCATTTTTAAAATGTTAATACAATAAGAGAGGATTCATACCCTCTCCCTCTTGTCCCTTTTAGTCAACTTCTACAAAATGTAGGCAATAAGTGGGAAGTATTCTGTTCCTAGCTCTACTTCACTGAGGTGTACAAGACAAGCAGGTTCATATAAAAAATATATATCTGAAATCATTATGAAACAAATAAATCAGAACAATTATAAAATGGAAATAAATACAGTCAAGGATATTACTATTAAAAAAATCAAAAAGATCATATGAATAAAGACAGCACTTACTGCCAGAAAACAATATCAATTTTAATTATTAAAGTTAATGAAATACTACACATTAGCAACCTTGTTGAAGGGCTCTAATATATCTAAACTCAACACCTACGGCATATGTTCCCAAGTAGCAGCATGAAGAGAAAACCATAGTTTACCTGTTTTTGTATCATAAGCACAAAGAAAACAAACAGTGATCCTGATACATAAGCAGCACTGTACATGTACACTATTTCTTAAAAATTCTATGCAGACTGTGACTTTTCCAATATAGCCACTTAATACAATGGTTAATGAGACTACAATAGCCTATAATTTTTAGCAATTCCCAGATGGCTTTAAACAAAAAAGAGCCAACTCGAAATCTTAAAGAACAGCAATTAAAGTACATCGGTACCATGAAATAATAATTTTTTAATAATTTTCTCTTCACTATTTCGTATATTACAACCATGATAAAATGAAAATACGAAATCTATCTATTTTGGTTTCTTTTTACCAAACTTTGCAGATACTATCAAAACACTCAGTTTCGGGCAATCTGTTGTAATTCATCAATTACTTTTAAGTAAAAATCAATGAAATAAATCAGCTGTGGATCATTTCTGATGAAGAACTGCTTGGTAACTATTTCTCCAAAGAGCACTGAATCACTAAACTTAACCACTGAATAGCTGGACTCAGGAGCCCATGGATACATACACTATCATAGTATATGCATTCCATGTCCCTGTGACGATTCTTTTCACTAGTCACGTTCTTACTGCTGGCCACCTTGATTAAGTCAGGTGTTGTTCCCTTGTTTTTCTATCTTTCTCTACACTTTTCAGCCTCCTCATTTAACTTTTTCATTTTTGGTATGCTTCTAGGTGAATTACTATTTTACATACTGCTCAGGGAAATTGGGTTATAGATGCTGAAATTATTTCTATGGGGCTTGGCACTGTGCTAAACAGTTTCAAATGTAGGTGAAAGTGTCATGATACAGTTATATATAAATAACATAGTTAAATGTCTACAACTAAAAATTCTATAAAATTTTCCTTTGTGACTTAAGACATCTGTTCTACTTATTTATTATTATTTTTAAGATACATCAGATGAATACATGGCACCTTCATATCAAGAAATATACATAATTTAAATTACAACAGGCATCTGATGAACACTTTTATTTACTGACCTTCATTATCAACCTGTATCATTATAACACTCGTTATCAAACGGTCAAAGATGTTTTGAAAAAATTTATCACATCCATTACTTTAATCATCTAGTTTTTAGGCTTTATCAGACTCTGCCTGCTTGTGGTTACATCACAGATGAAAAGTCACCCTTGGTAAGGTTGTTTCATTGGATCAAAACCTTGTTGAAGAACTCTCCATTCCAAGGGAGTTCAACCTTTCCCAGCCAATGAGGGAGGAACAACTTTGGGTAAAAATTCTGAGCTAAATCTTCCTCAGTTCATCAGGTTTAGATCTTTCATCACAAAAATAAAAGAAATTACTTCTACTTATCCCTGGACTTTTTATGTTTGAGGATATTCTTCGCATTTTACAGATTAGATTTTTCTGACACACTTATCAAAGACTCAACTGTTTTCATGTTCATGTGATAAGATCAAAACTGACATGTTTAACATGAGTGATGCAATGAGCATTTCGCTTCAGTGGACTATCTTCCTTCTTATCATTATTTATCTTATACTGTGACTCTACAAGATATGAGATGGTGAAGGGCTCAGCTAATGACATACTGTTCCTGCACTACCAAACTTTAGGTTTTTTCATTCATAATAAGTGAAACCAAAACACTTAGAATGAGTTGTATTTGATATATTTATTATCAAGAAAATGCATTATCATAATCACTATAATTCTGAGCTTTTGGAATAACTGGAATTAATGAGAAAAACTTCTTGATAAGACCACAATTAAGATACACTGGGATCTTTCCTCATGCAAAAAGTATTCTGTGTGGTATGAGGAAACATTCTCAGTTATATATATCACAGAATATCTACACGTTCCCTCTTTAGTACACTAAAGATTTTACAAATTTCCTGTTTTGGTAAAATGCTAAATAAATTCATATCTACCAATTTTAACTAATGTTCCCCCAGAAAAAAAGTAATATAAGGTACTCAATCATGATACAACTTTTCTAAAAATATGCGAGATAAAATTTCAAAATATATAAATAAATAAAATCATCCAAAAGTTAAACTGTACCATTAATATATAAACTGTGGACATACTAAGAATTATTTCTAATCCAGACTGATATACTAATTTCAAGATATAAAGATATAGTTTGCTTATATAATATTGTTGGTTGCACCATCAAATTTGGCAAATATTTCACGAACATATTAGCATTAATACTGATAAAGGATTCTCCAGTGCCACTGTCTCATTCACAGAATGTTACACTGGCTGTCAATTAAAAACTGCAGAGTACGTGCAACTATACATTAATACATCTGTATATAAGTATCTGTACTGTAATATAAAATGGGAACTATACATTAACACATTAGTGTATAGGTACCGGTACTGTAATATAAAACAATGTATTGTAGTTTAAGGTACCACAGCAGCAGTCTAGCAGAAGCTAGACTGCTTCACATGAAGCATTTCTTTTCTATATGGATACACAGAATTCATCTGAAAATTTACATACCATTTCATTTAGATGATAATAACATCAAACTCATAGTGTGAAAACATAAAGAAATACAAAGCCCAAATTTCATTCCCCAAACTAAATTGTTTCATCATATCTTTTTCAAAATAGAACTTTTTTATATTGTCAGTACAAGTCAAGAATACTTTAGTCCTCTGTAGATGACCCAAGGATACTTTTATTAAGATCCTGAGTGGGGCAGGTCATACAATCTGTGCCTGCACAAAAAAAAAAATAAACATGAAAGCATCCTAGTAGAATCAAGGCTAAATTCCTTTAATAGTATAAGAAGAATGTTATGGGACAACAGGCTATTCATGATGATTCAACGTAGCTATATGAATAACTTAAAGGAGTTTTGCGACAGTCATTAAGTTACTTTACTATTATGTGACACACATCTTCCTAGTGTCATGAGAGACAGTTAAATTTTCCCACTGTTCTGACTTACATATCTTTTTGTTATTGTGTGACACACTTAAGTCTTCCAACTGTTGTGCTAAACACTTAACAGTTTCCTATTTATGTGTTGTACAGAAAAGTCCTTTAACTGTTGTGCAAACCATTTAAGTTTTCGCTCCATATGACTCTATATGAGCCACTAAAATTTTCTATCACTGTGTCAACCACTTTACACTTTCCTATCAATATGTCAGTCATACACCACTGTTCCATCACTATGTCATTCACAAAAGCTGGACCCAAGATTGGGTTCCTCTTAGGATTTGAGATTTCCCTTGTGCAGATACTGTTGCTCATCACTAACAGCAGCAACTGCTTGTAGCCTACAGCAGCAAATATCCAGTTAACCCTAAAGATGAAACAGTTCATTGCCCCCTCATCCAAAAAACCTTTGTGTCTAAGCTTTTTCTCAAGTGAGTGGGGATTCACATCATATTTACTATATGATCAAGTAACAGCAGTTCTCATGAGATGTTTTCAGTTGCAGAAATAAAGCTTTCTCACTAACATCTTCATTACTAGTTATCCGATTAATATCTTCAACCCGTACATTACAAACAAACAATGGGTGCACTTCCATCATTGTTTGTTAGGAAACAGTGTGTATGTCATGCAATGAATATGAATTATACATTGGAGGTAAATATCTTGTACATGAACTAAACTAAACGAAATATATCTGAAATTTTAAAGATGCATTGGCCTGCATATTGGAAATATTTTATGTCAGGATTAAAATCTTTCACCATGATTATGAATATGCATAGATATACTCTTTGCGTATCTCTATCTAGCAAGTTACTAACTACACTGTAAGTGAACTGCCTTGTTAAAAAAATTTTTGCGGTTACATTTTCACATATCAATCTTTAATTATGCTTCACTCAACCACATCATCACCTGCTCCATCTATGTTTTCTTTGGTCAACATTAACCCCAATTTCTTC
>JAUUDZ010006868.1:0-11726 GCA_032361705.1 Panulirus versicolor | reverse complement strand
TTAGCGAGGTAGCGTTAAGAACAGAGGACTGGGCCTTAGAGGGAATATCCTCACCTGACCCCCTTCTCTGTTCCTTCTTTTGGGAAATTAAAAAAAAAATGAATGGGAAGGATTTCCAGCCCCCCCGCTCCCTTCCCTTCTAGTCGCCTTCCACGACATGCAGGAAATACGTGGGAAGTATTCTTTCTCCCCTATCCCTTCTATATATTGCTCCTTCCATTTTGCCAAAAGGCAGGGCTAGTGCATAGTGCTAACCACAGGAAATCTAGAGTTACAGAGAATGAGCTATGTGAATTAAGTGTTGTCAAGTGTTATGTGTGACAAGGAGAGAGATTTTGTATGTTTTTGGACAGAATGCCAGCAGTCCATGTGCAGGTGAGGCAGAAAGGAAAGACAGCTACTTGGGTCAGAGGAGTGCAACTTGACAATCAATAAAGTGTTGGCTCACTATGCAGCGATCACTAACCCTCCTGATACCCAGACAGGTAGTACTGGTAATATACCTCCCTGGCCATTGGCTGCCCACCAACTCCTATCAGGTTAATAGAGAACAAGTATTAAAAGGCAACATTGGTTTAAAGGGAAGAAGTCATGCATAACATATCTACTGCACTTTGTGATTGGATGAAGTTTAGTTTAGAAAAAAATAGTTAGGTTGGCTGGACTTAATGTTCTTGGGTAATCAGCTGGCATATAGAATTCATCCTCTGTACTGATTAAGAGATGGCTTCTCAGGCAGGCATAGAGGATTCTTTCAGTAGGTCAGAAGCAACTTGGAAGTAAATAGAGGACACGTCAGAGGTGCCTTTTCAAATCTCACAGGTATCTGACAGGGTTTTCTCTTGAAACTGTTGCTCATCCAGATCAGTCTAAAAGTTGACAGGCCTCTGATCATAGCGTAGAATAACATGTCAGCATTATTATTGTTTGTTTAATGTAATTATTGTTGTATTGCTAAGTGCTCTCCTTAACAGTAAAATCATTTGTGCATGCACATTGCCATAAAACTTATTATATTAGACCGTACTCAGATTTTTACAGTATTTATGATGGCAAGGGCAACTGAATGCCCAGCTCGTGACTAAAGCACATTTTTTTCCCTATACTTGATCATTGTTTCCCGCGTTAGCAAGGTAGTGCCAGGAACAGACGAAGAAAGGCAGCATTTGTTAACATCCATTCTCTAGCTGTCTTCTGCATTGCATCAATATCACAGCCCTCTATCCACAACCAGGCCCCATAGACCTTTACATGAGTTTCACAGCCACTTCACGTGCTATGGTTCAGTCTATTAGCAGCACGTCAACCCTTGGATACTGCATCATTTCAATCAATTTTATCCCGTGGATGCTTATCTTCCTCTTGCATGTTCAGACTGTGATTACCCAAAATCTTTTTCACTGCATCCTTTCATCTCTAAGTTGGTTTCCCTCTTCTCCTTTTTCCCTCCAGTTCTGACTTATATATTCCGTTTGTTAATCTTTCCTCACTCATTCTCTTCCTATGTCCAAAGCATTTCATCACGCCATCTTCAGCTCTCTCAACCACACTCTTGTATTACTCACCTCTCTCTTACCCTTTTATCACTTGCTCAGTCAAACTACCTCATACCTCTTCTTTCATGACAGATAGCCGCTTGTGCCTCCCAGCTGTTTGGGATGTTTTTCTGTGCATCTATGGGTGACTTTCCCAGGCTACACGATTTTACTGACTCCTAGTCCCAGACTCCACCTTCTACATACCCAGCCAGTTATGTCCTCCATTCCAATGGCTTTCTATACCCTACCCCTTTTCTTGCAAATTTCGACTCCCCTGACTGTTCCTGGCACCACAAATCTCCTGGCTATAAACAACACTTCCTTGTATCCTGACAACTGTTCCTGAGCAAGAACACGTCTCTGTAGGAGTATCACCAGAGACACCCTTCTCTGGTGATGGATGATACCTCATCCTCCTGTCTCATCTCACTGGACGTGGAGATGACTCGCCTGTCCAGTGACGACTTTCTCCCAGCCACAAACTCCAACAGGTAGCCTCAGACCCATCTTCTTTTAGCACCTGTCATGTCCTCGTATTCAGGAAGTCCTCGGCTAAAGGACCATACCAAGTACCCAACCTTACCTACGGACCTCCTTTCCCCCTGCCGGGAAGAAAGAAAAGAAGATGACCTCTCGGCTGATGGACGTGCTAGACAGTTAACAGAAGAAGAAATAACAAGAACTTGTGGAGAAATCTGGATTATTCCACAGGAATGGATCATGTGTCACAATGGCATGACTTGGAACTCATTGGCATGTGGTGGTTCTGGCTATAGTGAAACACCTTTGTGAATGTGACTGTTCACCAGAGGGGAGCACCTTTCAGATGGAGAGGACTAGATTTATTATTTCTCTCTCTCTCTCTCTCTCTCTCTCTCTCTCTCTCTCTCTCTCTCTCTCTCCACCCTCCCCATTACAGTATGAGAAATGGTAACACTCGCTAAAGCTAGGTGTAACAACATTACCAAGGTTCACCATATCTATGTTATAATGGCTCTCAAGTCGTCTGGCTACGCCTACGATTCCCGAGCGAGATGTTAATCATTCGTTCCTTTGGTTTCAACGTCAGGACCAAAAATAATCATAGTTTCTGTTGTTTTCAGACAGTGAATTATCAGTGTTTCTGTGAACTTCAATACCCAGACGGTAAATGATCATCGTTCTCTGTGGTTTGAATTTCTTGTTAGTAAATACAGACTGGAACGTAATTGAGCTCGCTAGACGTAGCGACGCCTAGTGGTTCGTTACACAGACGGGATAGAGTAGTGGAGCTTAAACCTAATGTGTGAGGGTTGGTCTGGTTGATTCGTGCTCCAACTACGTGACGTGTTGATTTCTCCAGGAATGTGTTGTGTGGGGAGGTGTTTAGTATCATGTGTCCAGACTGCCCCTCCCCTTCACTTGGTGGCGGGACGGAGGCTGCCACGGACCGCCACATCCCGGGAGGAGTTGAGTCTGGTAAGCCTATCGCGAAGAGTGGGGGGGAGGCGAGGATGTGTGCCATTCCTCATGCAAGGGAGAGGGCGAGAAGACTCTCTCTCTCTCTGGGGACTTTTTGAGTGATAGCTTATTCGTGGATGGATGCGGGTGAAAGCTGTCAAGAATCTTGAACTTTTCCTCTGTATTTTTAAGAAAACAATATTTTTTTTTTTTAAAACCAGTCATTGAAAAATTGAGATAATGTATGGAAATTACGCCGCATGATGATAGAGTTGAGAAATTTCTGATTTTGCTTAGTATATACTCCCTCTGTTGGGCTCAGAAGAGGACGAGAGTGTGTGTGTGTGTGTATTTTGAGGTCAGAATGTGCAACAGATATATGACGACCGTAACATAGCACCCCCAGTGAACCCTTCAGCACTATGATATATCGTATGGCAAACATTTTCACATTTTAACGTGTGAGCGAAAGTCTTAAGGACGCGTACCGGAGTGTTGGCTAAGATGATTCAGAGCGTAACGAGACTCGTTAACTACTTAAAAATAATAAAAAAAACAACAACTTAAAAGGCGTTGTTTAGGCAGTGTTGTGTTGTGTATTCAGCGTGCGGTGTAGTAGCGACACCCGACACCCCCCTGGCTACGCATCCAGTCACCAGACGAGGTCAGTGAAAGGGTCAGTCACGGGACCAGGTGACGAGCTTGGCTTGGGGGGTGGGGGTGGGAAGTTGGTTTCCCCCTGGATGATAGAAGGGGCCCTGGGAAGGTGATGGGGGACCCCCGAGAAGATGAGGGGACCGTGTAAGGATGTGAGTGTGATTCGTCTCGCCAAGAGGGAGCTGGTGTTGGGTTGCATGTGGTTAGGAAGAGTAGGGTAGTGATGGGAGAGTGAATGAGACAGCGGGCATGGAAGAGAAAGGGAGAGAAGAGCTCTTGTTCAAGAGGAAAGGCCGAATCGTGTGAAGTAAGATGCGTCTACTTACGGGATATGGGAAATAAGGTCTTATCAAGTGGCATTGTTGGGTTGAGGACGATGCACACACTAGCCTAGTCGTACCCCCGCCATTCACGAAGGACTTGGGCCACCACCTGTTGTTGTTGAGGGCAGGAGACTGGATGGCCACGATCGAATATTATTTTCCCTCTTGGCGATAAATCTCTGACAATTTGTGACGAGCCGCACGAGCCATAGGTTTCCTGCGGGATGGGGGGAGGAAAAAATAGGAAATTAAAACTCGCTGAAGGATGGGCCATACAAGAGGACCGAGACATACCCGTCCAAAGAGGAACTATGTCACTGGTCCTCATCTCTCGGACAGACGAGCTGGGGTCGTGAAAGCCGAGTCTCAGACCGACATTCCTTTTTTTTTTTTTATGGGGGGTTAGGGACTTGAGCAGGACCGAGAGGGATGCGAACCATCAGACGCAGTACAGTATGTGGATGGGCTTCGAGACACCCACCCTCTTTAGACCACACAGCACCTTTGAGAGGGGGATGCAGGGGGTACGCGGGCCCAGGGGTCCAAAAGGGGAGGCCCCGGGAATTTCTTGGGGTCACAGAAAATCAACAGAGAGGAGGTTCCATTCCAACCCTCTCCCATCATCCATACCCTTTGTGGCCTTGCATGATAAGCTCATGCCATAACACCGGAGTGGATAAAAATAGGATGACTAATAAAGAAGGGAAAGGGGACCCGAAAGAAACCTTGTTGCACCCCTTGAATAAGGTTCCTCTCTTCTGGCCCTGATAACGTGGGAATGTACGATTCAATTACTTAAGCACAGTTGGTTACGCGGCCTCGCCCTTCCCCCTCTCGTAAGAGGCCTTAAACATTATATGAATAATTAATTTGTTTTTGTGATATTAATAGCACTACATATCCTGTGTTTGTTTGAGTGTGTATATGTGTACATCACGTCATTATCCTCCTTACACAAACGAAGTATTTATCACTCTTCAGGGGCATTGATTTTCCACGCACGTTCTTTCACTGCTCTTGTTGGACGGTGATATAAATTTCATAGGAGGAAGTATATATAAATGCAGTGGCCTGCGGCCAGCGCAGTGTTGGTTGGCAGTGGGAGGCTGAAGTAATTATTAAGGTTAGCAGCGTCGTCCAGCTGCTGTGTGCCGCGTTTTGTGTGTACGTTTGGAGCCATTGGTCGGTCTGCTGACTTCCCCACCGTCTTCGACCATTCACACTCCGGCCATGAAGCTGGGCCCTCCTCTCGCTCACTTTGTGAAGCCCTGTTTGGCACAGGGCTTCACTGTGCACCGTACTGAGCGGCTGGCGTTCATCCCATATCAATAATAGGGGCCACGGCGCCCGCCCCTAACCCCCTTCTGCTCCTGTCGTCGTCAATCTCGATCACCTCATCAGACATTTTGCTTCAGTTCCTGATCGTCATAACCAGGCCATGACCTGCTCCTGAGGTCATCCGATCACATTCTAATATGTTCCCTTTTCTTTCCACCCTGTTTCTCTCTCATTCCGTTCTCAAAAGCCAGTTATGGCACTAGGATTAACCGAAGCAACTTGCCAAATTTCGGTTTGGATTCCCCTTTTTAGAAGATTTAGATATCCTTGCGTGGTTCTTCCTCTGGGTGTAGAATGTATGTAAGTCATTGTTGCAGGTTGGGTGACACACCTCCCTCGCTTCCTCTAACACTGCCCCCTCTCATCCATGGCTAGGTCGCCTTTTGTAGTGGGGTCCAGGAGGGCTCAGGGAACCGACGTGTGTGACATGGAAGCCTATTCTCTTCCAGCCTGACTCACCCACCCGCCATTTCCGCTAGGAACTGTTGCAGATCTGTTCTTAGGATCTGATACCCCTTGATACGCGGGGAGTGGGCTGATCCTCATTATTTTACCACTTATAGATAGAGACTTCCTGGTCCACAAACATGTATTTCCCTAAGAACATTTACACCTTCACACACCCTTCTGTACATTCAAGAATACAAATTCAGCTGTTTGTTATTCATAAAGTCACATTCTACATTTCTCTATTTTCCCTTCAGTTCGTCTATGGACGACCCTGACTTCGCCACTTGGTCACCGTATGACATTATCCCGTATTCTTAATTCGTACTTCCTCTGCTGGGAAGCACCGTGATGTGGGTGATGGAACACTTTAACATGAAGTTCCCTGTCTTGGATTAGTTCCAACTGGAGGAATGTACTGAGGGCCTGAAGGCCCTTGCGTAGTAGTGTGGTCATGTTCAAGCAGTTGTGAACCCATCAACACCTCTACTTCATACAGATCAAGTTACAGTGTCAGTACGGCTGGGAGGCTATACCATACACACACGTCGAACTCCCATTATTCTTTCACTGTTGTATCGGCTCTGGAGAGGTGCCATCAAGTGACGTGTAAGAACGTTCCACAACCACAACAACAACATCCTGGAGGCAGGAGGTGTCTTCTGAGGTGGTAGAACCACAAATTCTCTCTCCTGAGCAGGAATCACCGACGTTCAGCAGATATTTAGAACACAAAGAGGAGACAGACCTCCCAATACTGCTACTATTTGCCTCACGTGTAGGAAAAATGGAAACAACTCTTGGGAACGAAGGATCAGTCCTGGTCCTGAAGCTGATGCGACCGTCTTGTTAGACGAATACTAGTGAAAGAAATGGAGGACATCAGGGAGGTGTGGGGGTTCCTTCAGGACATATATATAGGAAGCAGACACAACAGATCTGCGAGAGGTATATCGCCATCTATGTGTTCAGACCACACCTGGACTACAGGTGTGTCATGTCATACGGAGGCTTCACGGGAGAGGAGAAGTCCCTCCTCCACCCTCGCGAATCTTCTTCCGTCGGTCATTGATGCTGTGAAGGCGACGCTACCATCTCACAACCGGAGGACGGGCTGGAAGATGTGCAGGCAGGCGACCTTGCCCCTCTCTCTCTCTCTCTCTCTCTCTCTCTCTCTCTCTCTCCTGCCCCGTCTGTAACTCCTCACTCCTGGAGGAGATGATGATTTGAACAAGGTCAAGAGTAAGGGAGGCGGAAAGTAATGGGCTGCTTCCTGCAGGGGCCGGCACGTGTGGTTCGTTTTGTCATACGTGGTCTCGGGTTGGGGACTGGCAGGATTTGAGTGTGGCTTCCACCACCAACCACACTCACCCACCCACACACACACCATATACGTAGTTTTGCTCCAAGTGTTGTCGTCACTACTGTGAAAAGTCACACACCAATCAGCACTTGAGATGTTCCTCGGGGAAGGGCACCATTTGACCGGATGGTTGTACACGTCATCCTGGTGGCCAGCGATGGTTGTACACGTCATCCTGGTGGCCAGCGATGGTTGTACACGTCATCCTGGTGGCCAGCCATGGTTGTACACGTCCTCCTGGTGGCCAGCGATGGTTGTACACGTCCTCCTGGTGGCCAGTGATGGTTGTACACGTCATCCCGGTGGCCAGCGATGGCTGTACACGTCATCCTGGTGGCCAGCGATGGTGCGTGGCGACTTCCCTCCGTCAGTAGTGTGGAGTCCGCCACCAGGAGCAGACGCTTGGGCCCCTCCCGGAAGACACTGGAGGTTCTGCTGTTCCTCCTCCTTTGACGACCCTCCTCCCCTCCCCTCACTCCCGACGTGGCCACACAGGTTAAGTGGATGCCTAAATGCTGTTGGAGGAGACTTGGTGGTCAGTTTCCCATTACTACAACTACTACTACTGCTTTGTGAAGGGCCGAGATGGAGGAGACTCAACTCGAGACTCTTGTGAAACTGTTGGATTTTGGTCCTTAAAATTCGTACCTCTTCGCCACGTTGGTCATCAGAGGAAATAACTGTGATGGTGATTTGTTACCGTCAGAACCACGTTTGATCAGGCTGGCTGGGTGGGAGGAAGGGAGGGAGCGAGCCATAGAGGTGGTCGTCAGGGTCTTCCACACTGTATGAACTGACCCACTGCATCAAGTGCACCTACAGGCGTGACGTCAAGCGATGTACACCACCTTCCTCGTCGCTCGAGTGATTCCTTCTTGGAGTGTACGCCCCCTGCCAGGGCCCCCTCGGTGATTAGTGAGACTCTGATGTCTACTACCCTGAGGGCTGGTGTCTGCTACAGTGAACCCTGATAGTTGCCCTCGAGGCTGGTGTCTGCTATGGCGAATCCTCATAGTTTCCCTAAGGGCTGGTGTCTGTGGCAGTGAACTCTTGAAATTTTACCTTCAGAGGTGGTGTCTTATGCAGTGAACCCTGGCCCTTTTCCTTAATGGTGGTGACTGCTTCAGTGAACCCTGATACTTACCTTTAGGGTTAATGTCTACTGCAGTGAACCCTGAAATTTCCTCTTAGGGCTGGTGATTGAGAATACCTAATTTGAAAACAGAGACATACACAAGTATACGTATGTGAATTAGATGTTCAACGGATATCATTAATTGGTAGGCGTGTGACAGAAAGACTTTTGGATGTGAATGTGCTGAGAGGGGAAGCTGGTGGGATGTCTGATCACTACCCTGTGTTGGCGAGGATGAAGATTTCTTGAGGTTTTCGGAAAAGGAAAGATATTATTGAGAAGAAAACGTTGAGAGTAAGTGAGCTTGGAAAAGAGACTTGTGTGAAGAAATACCAGGAGAGATTGAGTGAGGAATGGCAAAAAAAAAAAAAAAAAATGAAAGCAAATGAAGCGAGTTGAGTGGGTGAAGGATGGGATGTATTTAGGGAAGCAGTGATGGCATGTGCGAGAGATGCTTGTGACATGCGAAAGGTGGGAGATGGGCAGATTAGAAAGGGCAATGAATGGTGGGTTGAAGAAGTAAAGTTGCTCGTGAAAGAGCGAAGAGAGGCGTTACGTCGGTATTTACAAGGAAGGAATGCAAATGATTAGGAGATGTATAGGAGAAAGAGGTAGGAAGGTACTGGGGTTGGAAAAGAGGGCAAATGAGAATTAGAGTGAGAGTATCTGTAAACTTTATGAAGAGAATTATATGATGGTTTTGGAAGGAGGTAAATAATGTGCTGAGAAAAAACGAGGAATGAAAAATAGAAGTAAGTCTCAGGGTGGGTAAGGGGCGAAAGTTCTGGGAGCACTGAAGAATGTGTGGAAAGGAAGATCGTCATCTGGGGTGGGGTGGGGGGGACTGGGTATGTTTCAAGATATATTAGGGCCCTAGATGAGGATGTGCGGAGAAGGGTGGATGTGTTGGAAATGAAATGTTTGATCTGAGGACAATGTGTGGTGTGAAGTGGTTTGACTGAGTATGTAATAAAAGGGTAAGAGGGATATGTGGTAATAAAGAGAGTGTGGTTGAGAGAGCAGAAGAGGGTGTGTAGGAATGGTTTGGACATATGGAGAGAATGAGTGAGGAACTGTTGACAAAAGAGGGTTCATGTGTCAGAAGTGGAGGGAACAAGGAGATTGGGGAGACCAAATTGGAGGTGGAAGGATGGAGTGAAAAAAAAATAAGTGGTCGGGGCCCGAACATGCAGGAGGGTAAATGGTTTGAACGGGATAGAGTGAATTAGAACAATGTGGTATACTGGGGTCGACGTGCTGTAAGTGGATTGAACCAGGGCATGTGAAGCGGCCGGGGTAAGCCATGGAAAGTGTGTGTGGGGCCTGGATGTGGATAGGGAGCTGTGGTTTCGGTGCATTACCTATAAATGGATATGGGGGAATGTTGCCTTTCTTCGTCTATTCCTGGCGCTATCTCGCTAATGTGGGAAACGTTGATCAAATATGAATGAAATTGTTTTCATTATTATTATTATTATTATTATCATTATTATTATTATTATTATTATTATTATTATCATTATTATTTTATTATTATTATTATCATTATTATTATTATTATCATTATTATCATTATTAAGGATATTTTGCCATATGGCAAAATATCGTTGTAGTTATTTGTAGACATGTACTTTCTCTCTCGTCACATAACGACCAACCAATTGGCCCCAAATACCATAAACAGCTAATTCGGGTCTGAGGTCATGTACTCAGCGCTATCCTCCCTCTTTTTGGGATGAAATAAAGCTGAAACTCCGTAACCGAAGCTGTTGCGTAGACGGCCTTAGAGACTTGGGGGGTCTGGTGGGAGCGACCACAATGTGGACCACGTGCGTGACTATTTGGGCGCCAGGGTTCAGAGGGAGGCGTGGGAGCTCTAGTTATGGCGTCTTGGATGTTCACTGCCTCAGGGATGGTCCGTCTTGGATGCCCACCTCTTGAGGGATGGTCCGTCTTGGATGTTCACTGCCTCAGGAATGGTCCGTCTTGGACGTCCACTGCCTCAGGGGTGGTCCGTCTTGGATGTGGTCTGGTGATAAACACAGAATGGTTGAGACATATACACTGGTGTCCCTATGGTTCGGTGAGTTAGTAGAGGCCACCCCACTCCGTCCCTTCCCCACCCAAGACCAGCTTCTGGTATCACTGGCCACAAGTACCATAATAATGGTTCGTTAGGTTTGGTGTGATGGTATTCCATGTCTAAAGTAATCCCAGTAGTCACTCCCGCCCCCATTATATAATTATTATTAAACTTTATTGGACAGAAACTGATACTGTGTTAGATCGTTTATAGGGTACAACATGATATCAGCTCCTGCTTAACAAGGTACATAAGCATAAACAAAAGACTATCACAGTAGTGCAGAATGTACACCACAAAGATACATGAGCTCTTGAGAAACAGCATGTACAAAACAAGGACTTCACATCATATTAAAGAATCTAGGATAATTGTTAAAGTGGTCACAGTAGTACAGAATGTACAACACAAAGATACATCAGCTCTTGAGTAACATCATGTACAAAACAAGGACTTCACATCATAATGAGATGGGTGCGATGTTCGTAGAGATGTTAGACGTGTCTCATCCACAGAAAAGAGACGTGGGAAGATTCAGGGTCTAGAGAGAAGCTGTGGTGTTGTGGACACCGTGTTGGCCGTAACCACAGGTGTTTGAAGACTGAAAACAGTCGGTTCCACTGTGGAAACTCCGCATGTTCCACTGTGGAAACTCCACATGTGGCAGCCAGAGGGATGATTAGTGTGTTGAGGGAGGAATAAGTGTATTTATTAAGGAGGCCGTCTGTAGTAGAAGGCAGATTGTGGAACAATATGTTACGAAGGGAGGATGAACAGCCGGATGAACTGTGGACGGGCTGCCCGGCCCTGGAGTGGAACCCACGCGGTGCAGTTTCCTTCGTCAGTTGCTGACTCTGTACTAGAAGGCCGGTGATGGGGGAGGTAGATGGGTCGTAACGGTTGTGATGATTATGAGAGGTTTAGGACACAAAGAGGAAGAAGGAGGAGTAAGGCGAGGTAAGAGCAGACCTGGAGAAGGAAGGTAGTAATACGATAGATGAATCCGTGTAGATAGATAGATAGATAGAGAGAGAGAGAGAGAGAGAGAGAGAGAGAGAGAGAGAGAGAGAGAGATCCCATGAAATATGTACTGTCCCAGTTTGTGAGTACGGAACGCATGTTTATTATGATTGGCAATTTGAAGGTAAACTCAGTAAGCCACTGGAAAGGGAGTCTTGAGGACTATTTTCCCATTTGAACTTCAACTCTTCCTAGAACGAGTTAATTCATTACTATTTAGTGCAACCATCACTTTACATGATAGTGGGTTGTTTCATTAACGAAGTGTGGGCATAGTGTGTGTGTGTGTGTGTGTGTGTGTGTGTGTAAAGACATGATACATATATACAAGGTTAAGAGACGGGGCAACACAAATATAAAATCTCTCTCTCTCTCTCTCTCT
>JAUUDZ010006867.1:12707-22810 GCA_032361705.1 Panulirus versicolor | reverse complement strand
ACCAATGGTCAAGGAAGTCTACACATTTTGGAGACTGGTGATCGAACAACAACTCAAAGCTGGCTCGTAAGAAATTCTACTGATTCTGTAATGAGCTTTAATTACAGAAGTTTTTGGTAAATTATTTTCTCCAGTTACAAAAGATGGTCTTGATATTTCTTGTAGAAAATGTTAATAAATTGTTACTATATGATTTATTAAAGCACTTTCTTGAGAGAAATATTTTCTATTGATGGACTTCGGGTCATGTTCACAATCATTTCTACTTGTTTGTATGACAAATGAAGGTGTTACAGAGTATGGGAGAACCTCATCATTGAAGAACATACAAGGGGTCATGAAGCAACCCCAATTGTAGGTTTTAATTAAGAAAAATTTTTCAGATGCAGACACCACCTTTAAGGAAATATTCTTTCAGTTGTGAAGTTTTCCCAGTACTAAAGAAAGATTGTTACAAGAATAGAAATGATATCAGTCTTGTCTCAGCTAAACATCTGTAAACCTATCTTTTGTGAATGACAGTAATCATATCCTGAAAGAATGCATAAACGATTTCCATCAGTGGGTATGACACGTTTAGAGAGCTTTCCTTTCTCTTTATCTCTCACATTCACAAGATTTTCATTCCTTTCCGTTTACTGCTAATTCGCATCGTTGGCAACATTAGCTAGTCCTTTCTTACTCACAGTTTCAAAATTCAATAAGAAGCAACTTTCATGGGTTTTTTACTTTGCTGTCTTTTACTGAGTTGTACTTTCTGAATAAGTTTTATTCAAGTATCAGCTTAGAACTCTTAAATTGACTCTTTTGTGATTATCTGCATAGAAATGCAGATTCTGCTTATGGTCAAGAGTTTAATGAGGAAGTGCTTCTTATTCCTCATCCAAATTATACCACACTGACTTAACACACTTTCTGTTTGACACATACCTTTTGTACAGAGATAGTTCCTTGTCTCTGATATACCAGCATCTGTAATTTGTAACGGATGAGGTCACTAGCATTTTGATATATGATGAAGAATTTCTCTTCAGGTAAGCTTTGAGAGCAGTACAGAGAAAGGTGTGATAGCCCACACCTGCTTGAAGGAAGGCACTGATCATCAGCGGTACATTCACTGTCTCCTTGTGTCTGTTACAACACCACAAAGCTTAATCAGCAATTCTGAGTACGTCATTACAGACGAAAAACTTGAGAAAACAAAGGTTTCTGCAGTGCATCTCATCCACTGGCTTACCATTACATATAATGGTTAGTTACATTATACCGTTTATTATTTAACTTATATACATGTGAGAAAACAGATATAGTTAATATGTTTTTAGATTAACATGTTGGTAATCTTGTATTGTGATTTTGAGTGTAACTGGTGATAATGTTAATTTTTCATATACATTTCAGTGATGAAATGTAAGTAGTATGCTTTAAGAATTTTCTTAGGTAATTAGGATTTTATTAACATCAGATTGACCCTTTGAAAATTTAACACTATCACATGTTCATACCTGCTCCATAATGGGTCATCTTTGTCAGGTAATCTTTGTCTTGTATTTTAAGCCATGTACAATGCAATTTTTGTGATTCATATTCCTCATCATATAATGAATGTAACCCTTTAAGATTTTTTATATTTTGACCATCATTAATTGACTGTTTGGCATTTAGTAACGGTGAAGTATTCAGAATTTGATATTTTTTGTATACTCTTAGTTGAGCAGTACTGTATAAGCAAAACAGTAAACCTTCCATAAGCTTAGCCTGATCTCACGTATTTAAGCAAAGAAAATGCTAAGGGGAGGTAACTCTGTAGGTGATCTAGGTCCAGTAATACCTGAGGATTAGAATGAATATAGACTACAAGAAATGGGTGATTGTAAGTATTCATTCACATGGTACTAAGGAGGTGAAGAAGAAAGGGTTGCTTTTTAGGAGGATCAGACTGAGTACTTTGACAGTATCTATGCAGGTGGTTGAATCTAAGTGCTTGGGGATCCACATGCAAGAGTGAGTGATGTGGCAGTTAAGGGTATAACTGAGGAGCATGGGGTATCCAGTGCAAATGGAATGGCAAACAGCTTGGTGGGTTGATTGCTTAAAAAGGATTGGTGACTGACTGGGAAACATGGGTGGGTGTGGTGTGCTTGGGGTAAGGTAGCAAGTTTAATGAGAGTCCTGGGAAATAGAGGTACTGAAGGCTTTGTGCAAGATAAAGTGTGGGAGGAGTGGATTGGACTGTTGTAGAAAGGGAGTGAGAGTGTTGTTGATTGGTTAGTTAGACATTATTCTGTAATATTTCTGTGGCCCAAGGTGAAATGCTTGAGGACTAGCAGAATGCATGTATAGTGCCCTTAAATAAAGGGAAGGGGGACAAAAGTGAATGCTTGAATTTTAAAGGAGTCAATCTGTAATGGGAGAGTACTGATTGGAAGCATGCATGCACAGGAATATATAATAATGGAGACACAGTGTAACAGGCCTGTGCTTTGAAATTTTGGAATGAGAAATACTAAGAGAGAATGCATGTTAAGGTTGTCAGGGAAGCCTTCTGGGAGGTGCTTCAGTTGCACAGGGCAAATAGAATGTTACTAAATGTAGAGTTTTCACCGGGAGGGTAAAACGTATGTGAGTAGGGAGGAATGAGGGTGTGGTTCTCATTGAAGGTGGGTCAGCATCATGAATATTTAATATAAATGTTATGGATGGAATGGTGTAGGAGTTGAATGCAAGGGTCTTCCAGTGAGGGGCTTGTCTGCAGTGTACAGTATGCTGTCAGGGAGGCGAGTCAGTGGTTGTTTTTAGGTGACACAGCTTTGGTGGCAGATTCTAAAAGGAAATTCCAAATTCTGATGGCAGGGTTTGGGAGAGGGTGTGCATAGAATGAAAGTAAGGTAATGAGGTGTAGCTGGGAATGAGAAAGGATTGTTGAACATTGAATGGAGAGTACCTAGAGGAAGTGGGGTGCTGTACATACCCAATTTTAAACACCACTCAACTGGACTTGCACCTGTCAGAAACTATATTTCAAATATATTTACAAATTACATTTTCTCAGGATGCTGCCCATCTTACCCATCTTTTTACCATAACACTGATTCACTGTATCACAGGACCCTCATGCCCACGTTGCAAATTTTATGTTGAAGGCACTGAACACTTGCTTGGTAAATGTCATTTTGCTCACCTTACAAAGGCACACAACATCACAGCAGTAACTGACCTGTGGTCCCACCTGATGGATATGATTGGATTTCTGAATACTGTGGGTGCCACATGGAAGGGTGTCCTGTAGCAGGAAGGTAATGTATATAGAATATTTTTCCTTGGGGATAGGGAAGAGAGACTACTACCCACATCTCCTGTGTCATAGAAAGAGGTCACCATGCTATCAGTTGACTGAACTAGAGTGTGTGAAGTGGTTGGGGAAACCAGGGAAAGGTCTGTGATGCCTGGTAGTGGATAGGGGATTGTGGTTTGGTGCATTGCACTTGAGAACTAGAGAATGGATGTGGGCAAATGCAGCCCTTTTTCTTTTCTCCTTGTGTTCCTGGTTCTACCTTGCTGATGTAGGAAACAGCAATCAAATATGAAAAAAAAAATTACAAAGTGACTGAGGCATGGAGCAGGGGACTAGAATCCCTCTTTTCTTGTACTACCTTTCTGAGAGTAGGAACAAAAGAAGGAACTAAGCAAGGATTTTTCCTAAAAGGCTCACTCATTTGCTTATGGTGCTATTTCTCTGATGCAAGAATAAGCAGGCAAGAAAAATGAAACTATATATTTCTAATGCATGTTTTGCTCTTTGTTTTATTTAGCTATTTGTATAAATTGTTTTATCTTCAAGAGTCTAATTGTTGTCACCTTAAGTTTACTTAGGACTTTTGTTTAAACTTTCAGGAGCGACCTGGGACATAAGCCGCATTAGAACTATTGCTGGAGAGGGGACCTTGGAGTATTGTTCTCTGGATGAAATGGCTTCGGGATTGCTAATCTTGTGCCATAAAAACTACTCATTTATTGCTGATTCATTGGAACCTATCCAAAAAACAAAACTTGAGACACATGAAAAAAAAGAAGTTGCACCAAAGTTTACATATATGCAGAATGATGGTATGTAAAATGCACTATATACTATGTAATTTGAAGGTAGGTTTTCCCCCCTTTGCAGTATACTCCACAATGATTGTTTAACCTTAGTTAATCATAAAAGATATTTCACTGTGATTCTCATTTTCCTTGTAACTGAGCTTCAACTTTAAAACTAATTTTTCAGTACAGAAGTCTAATCTGGTTGCCTGTAATATTTGTGAGTAAATTAATATTTGTCTTGTTTTTGTATTTCTGCTTTTCCCACTTTATGTCCTGATTATCAGACTTAATGATTTAACTTCAGATCTTTTCACTTAAGTTTTTGTCTACTTTTACAGCTAAAATAATTTGTTTTACTTGTATGATATTCAGATCAGCACAGAATACTTTCATAGGTATTTTGAGTAATTTTCTTAGCAGAATTTGACTAGTGGGATAATCTTAACTCAATACTGATTGGTATTCTGGTTGAGTTTCTCAATAAAGGGGATGACATTGCCGTTGTGTGGAGTCATATTGTTCGACATTTGTATGGCCAAAAGTGAGGTACTTGAAGATTAACAAAATGCATACTTATTATTACTTTTGTGTAAGGGCTAGGAGGACTAAAAATATCTATATAAACTACACAGGTCTAACTCTGTTGAGTACACTTTGCAATCGTAAGGGAATTTGGTAATTGGGAGGGTGGTTGCATGCACGAAGCATCTAATTGGGAAGGAGTAGTGTAGCTTCAAGAGTGTTAGAGGATGTGTGGAGCAGGCGTTTGATTTGAAACATTTACATGAGAAATAGTGCTGGAGAAGTTAATTAATTACTGCTGTTTTTTTAACAGAGGATGTGACTGTGTGGATTAATATTGGTTCAGCAGCTAAGAAGGATATACGGGTGAAAATTACTCCACAAGAACTTAGTGTTCATGTTCAAGACATAGAGATCCTCCAAGGACTCCTCAAGCACCCAGTGCATGCTGATACATCTACCTGGATACTTAGTAAGGATGCATCATCTTTGATTTCACCATGGTTATTCAGGGTTTTTCTATGGATTGGGCATTTAACTTCTGAAGGTTAAAATTTGCTCTTTCATTATTTATCTACTCTCTTCTGTCCTTCTTGGTTTTCATTTTACATTTATAGTCTCATACCATCTAATACAAAATCCATCTCTGCATATTACTATCTTATGGTGTTACAAATCCCATTCTAGCTTTCTCATTGACGGCATGTCATGCACAGTATCTGTTGTATTCTTTCTTACCAGAAATATAGCAGTCATGTTCTGGTCAAATTTTTTTTCTTTGTTGATAATGAGTATTTAATGACATCTTTTTGTTGAAAATATGTTTACTGATGCAAAAATTCCACACATTCATTCACTGCTGCTATTATCACCTGGGACCCTTGTTCACCAATTGCTCCTTTTACTTAGATTTCATAACTGTTAAGCTGGAACTTATTTTCGGTCATGTATATTTCAATGACATCAATATTAAATAAGTATTCCCTTACTATTGTTTGCATATCCATCTAATCTGTCAAAACAAACCTGATGTGATTCCCTTCTCTTCGTTTGAGTTAAATGTTCCCCTACCCCATAATTTTGCCTCGCACGCACCTTACTTTGTAAATAGTATATATTACATTTCTTTTAAATGTCTCCAACTTCCTCTCTGTTCCATTCATCATTTACTCCTATCACTTTCCATTCAGCCTCCTGAATCCACATAACTTTTTTCATAAGTATTTGCATGCAAACCACCTAAATCTCAGGTCTGTTGCAATTTTCTGAGATATTGTTTACAAAACTTTCTCTTTTTCTTTGATATCAAAGTTGGTAAGAATAACACTCCTGGTCACCCTGGGTGATAAAGGCTCATGTTTTTTCTTTAGGTGATGGTAAACTTGAGATGACCCTGCCTAAAGCCTCTCAGGGAGTAAACTGGCAAGGACTGTTTGAATCTGGTGATGCATGTGGAGAGGAGGTGCTTGATCCTGAAATGGTTGAAGAAGTCAACCAGAGACTTGCTCATCTCACTTCAGAAAACTGGGTACGTTGGTGAAGATAAAAGATGTACAGTAATGATTTTATGTGATTATTTATTGAACAATATACTGTTACATTTAAGCTAGAAAACATCCTTCGTAAGAACTGTATAGACTTTCTTATTTTTGAGTTACTTAATCTTAGGACCCTTTTTACAGGGCTCCTGCAGTTTTAAGGGTGCAACACAATCAGTAGCAGGAATATCATTGTCTCCTTTGGAGAGAAAAGTTCCTTGATGAGATTGCTCCATTTTCATTTGTTATGTATGCAATGCAGGCAGATTCTTGCAACACCACTGTATAGAATTGTATCTATATGTCTTATTGGCATATATTTTTGATAGTATCAGTTTAATAATCGCCTTTTCTGTCCATAAGTCCTTTAATCACACTATTCATACAAAAGCTTTCATTATAGAATTTCTGTGGGTGCAACCATAACACTTGTTAGTTACACATTGATGGTGTGTATTTTTATGAAGTTCAAGTTATGAATTTCTGTTTAAGATTAACATGTAGAAGATTAAAGAGTATGTCACATGCTTATATAATACTTTATATTTTCATGACATTTCTAATGCTTCCATATTTATAGTGAAATTCTTCTAATATAGATAAGTTAGAGGATTCACTCATCAGTAGGAGGAAGGTCAAAATTAGAGGAATTATTTTTTGCTGAAAAAAGTACTTATGCCTCTCATAAAACTGCCAATTATATACTCTTTTTGATATAGTCAAGTTGAGGATATGTCTTGCATAATGGGTTTATTAACAAAGGGCACATTCAAGCCCATTAAACCATATACATTGTATGATATTATTTTATGTATTGGTCTGCACATGAGTACTCCAGTTTTTATGCAGACACAAAACTTTGTGGCCTTCTTATGGTGTGGCAGTATTGTCATTGTTATATGTTGTTTGTAAACAATAAATTTCCACGCACTACTTTCCATTGAATGATTGTTTTGAAATTTTAGAACAGCGATACTCTCACCACCCTAGTGTTTGAAACTAATTTTACTCTTTCATTTTAGATTTTGTGGAAATTTTTTGAATGGTTGTATCATAGTTGTGGAACTCCATTTTCCAATTTGTATTCTTAAAGAATACATAATTGACAGTGTTTTTCACTCTTGACAGTGTTTTTCACTCTGGCTTCTTTTTATGCCCTCATTAGCCGCATTTTGAAACTCAAGCAGTACGTAATTATTGTTACCAATTGT
This sequence comes from Panulirus versicolor, assembly GCA_032361705.1. Taxonomy (NCBI): domain Eukaryota; kingdom Metazoa; phylum Arthropoda; class Malacostraca; order Decapoda; family Palinuridae; genus Panulirus; species Panulirus versicolor. The sequence goes on along the minus strand of JAUUDZ010006867.1, from coordinate 15,453 downwards.
TTTATTATAATTGATATTTTCTGTTTCCAAGTTACTGTGTAAAAAATTGTATTAGCCTCTCCATCTCTTATGCACATTGTCATACTGAAACTGGAAATCTTCCCATATACACTTTTAGAATTTGTGTCTCCATGAGAGTATAAGTTCTTCCAGCTTGTGAAATGCTCTGGAGATGTCAAAGACTACAACAAAAGTTTCAGAAAAATCCCTGAAATAGGAGGTTCAGAGTTGAGTGGCATGGGAGAGGAGATCACCAGTAGACCATGCTCTGCAAAAGTTGCAGTGGCGGTCAGAAAGAAGAGATTAGAATTCATAGTGCTTGAGGAAGAGTAATGGAAAGTTTCAAAGACCCTGGAGTCAGTGGAAATGAAAGCACTGGAAGGGTTGGAATGATCTTTCCTAGGGATGGGTTGCACTAAGGCATCCTTCCAATGAAAAGGAAATATTTGGATATTTAAACATAAATGAAACAGGCATGTAAGGATTGAAGCTAGCTCAGCAACACGCATTCCTGGGATTCAACAAGGTATGCCATCCCATTCATATTTATTACTGGGATGTTGTAAAGCTGTACTTTGAAGTGCTGCCTGGTTTGTTACATGCAGCCAGGTATACTTCTACTTGGTAAGGGAAAGTGGCAGATAGATGAGCTAATTTTAGATCCAAGTAAATTAAAATTGAAATGGTGTAAGCTCTTGGTAACTGGTTGTTAAAGAGGTGGTGATCACTTTGTATGATGGTATGGTTTCACATTGTATTAAGTGTCTTGCATCTTTGAAGTTTAAACATCAACAATTACAATAGACAAATGATTTTTAAGTTCATTTTATTTGTTAGATATATAGAAGAGAAAATTTGTACATGAATTTCTTTAGCCATAAGAGTAATACATCCTGAATGATTTATGTTTTTTTCCCACTTTCAACAGAACCCAGACCCAGATCCTGAGAAACCTGTATACAACCCTGGCCAATTGGAAGCTTGTGATGAAGCTAGTGAGGACCTCCTTTTGATTCGTCTTGATGGTTCTACTCACTGCCTATCAAATTTAGGGCAGCTTGGCCCAACACAGCACCTGTTCAATGCCCTGGTAAGATGTTTCATTGGATATAAAGACTGAATGTCTGTTATATCTTCTTATGTCTCCCATATTTCCATGTGTTTCATGGGATATAAAGACTTATGACTGTTGCTTTAGGTAGTAGTAGTAGGTTGGAACATTAGGTAGACACATTAGAAAGAATTAGGAACATTAGGCATGAGCCTCTGGAAATACTGTGCTAGATTTGCCCTCTTCCAGTGGCTTGTTAAAGGTGAGACAACTAAATGCTAAGAAGCAACACTTGTGCACCAGTTATGGAGACTTTTGCCGATGCCACCTCCTTGAGGGAGTCCCTGGGGGGAACGTGCATCAGAGATGTAGATAAAAAGATAGATAAGATAGATATCCATGCATGATAGATCTGCAATACCTGTATTGTCACTCTTGCCTTTACAGAATTTTAAGTATTTGAGAGCCATTTTAGGTAGGTTTAGTGATATGGAAGGAGAGATAAGGAGGAGAGCAGCACAGGGTAGAAGAGTCTTTGGGTCCCATAGTAGAATAACAAAGGGTAGAGGTGTCACTATGGAAATGAAAAAAGGATTAAGGGACAGCATAGTCCTCCCAACCCTGACCAATGCAGCCAAAACATTACAGAGGTAGAAAATCGAAAAATCTGGGCTGTGGAAATAAGTTATTTGAGAGGAGCATGCAATATGACTAGTTGGAATGAGGAAAGTAATGAGTAGGTGTATAAAACATTTTATATGGTAGGAAATGCTAAGGGAATGAACTGTGGAGTGATAGAATGGGTAAAACATAATACTTCGAGGTAGTTTGGGTGTGTGGAAATAATTCAAGACGACGAAGAGTGTAGTGTATGTTAGTACAACTAAAGGAGTTGGTATGGGAGGAGGAAGACCTTCAGTAACATGGGGAAATAGAGTGAAAAAGTTTTGGAGGCAGAGAAATGGGAGAAAAAGTGTGTGTAATGGTGTATGTGAGGGAGGCACATACGGACAGGGGTAAGAGGAGACTCTAGTTGCGTCCTCCTCTTTGTTGGAAGTTCCTGGAGGGAATAGGCATCAGAGATATAGATGGATAGATAGATTAAGTGGTTTGAATAATATATTGTATTTATGCTATGGCATATGTTATAGGATTTATTTGGATTACATCCTATTGTGAATATGGGGAAGGGAAAAATAGATGGCAGAGTGGTTGACATTCTTGACAGTGATGCATTCAAAGGCAGCACTGGGTCAAGTACAATATGTTCAAATCCTGGTTGCAGCAGTCAGTCTGTAGTCATCACAGCTGTTCATCCACCCCTAGGGGTTGCTCAATAAAAATGGGTACCTGACTCAGGCTGGGGTATATTTATATATGGCATTAGTGTGATTGCCTTGATTCGGGCCTCAGTTGCCCATGCTGTCTCAGGTAACATAAAAAAATGAATATATTAATACAGCATTAATGAGATGGCCTTGATTAGGGCCTCAGTTGCCCATGCCATCTCAGCTAACCTGAAAAAGTAGATATTAATTTGATAAAGTTTTACAATTGCAGGTTCATGGATCATCTGTTCCAGCATTCTGTATTCGACATGATGTAGATGGCATTTTATGGCAACCAAATGGAGAGGACAAATTTACTCATACTGCCACATACAATGCTTTTGGCTATGTGAAAGCTTCCAAGACA
>JAUUDZ010006867.1:0-12697 GCA_032361705.1 Panulirus versicolor | reverse complement strand
GCAAAATTTACTTGTGCAGCTGCAGGTAAAGTATGACTAAATGTATTTTTCTCAGCATTAACTCCCAAAGTGCTGCTTTCATGATACAGTATTAAAATCCAAGTACATTCCTTTACTTTTACAACCAGTTCACTCACATACTTTGACTTCAACTCTCACAATTTCCAAACTATTCTTTTTAATTATTTCCACTCTTCTTTCTTACTTTAGGATAGGTTCCACTCAACAATCCTTATAACACATGTAATCTCAGCTTTTTCTTTAGTTTATTAGTAGCCTTGATATAAGTGATTGTGGTAAGATTATATTTCCTTTTGCGGTAAGAGATACTTAAAAGAAGGACATGACCTATTCTGAAAGTGAAAGTTTCATGCAGTTGGTGTGTCTGAATGTCAGTCAGTCTGTTTGTCTTGTCTGTATAATTATTTATATATCTGTCTACCTCTGTATCATCTTGCTTGTATTTTGTATGGTTTATGCAGAGCATATTCCTAACACTATAGTTTCAGCATATTTTTTCAGATTTATTTGTCAGTAAGGACCTCACACTCTTGCACTTCATCAGCCTGGTTTCCCACATTATTTTTTTATTAAACCTCTACCATGTATATTCTTGTAGTAATTTTCTCCAGATTTGTTTTGTGCATTGATCCATCCCATATTTTTTATTCATTGTTTATTTTATTGATTACTCCCCTTCTAATCTCATATCCCTATTTGATTATCCACATTCATTTCTGTACATCTGCTTCACAGAATATCTTTGGCATGAGTACTGCAGTTTTTTTACTGATATTCACTATCTCTTTATTTGTTATCATCACTCTATTCCATGTTAAATGGAATGGATCATGTAATGTAAATATGAGTAAAATCATAGTTGTTAGGCTTAGTAGTGAAGTGTAGAAGTAGTCTGTCGGAACATTAGGTAGAAGCCTTTGCAAACTCTGCGCTAGACTTGCCCTCTGCTATTGGCCTGTTAAGGGTCGGGCATTTAAGGTTAAGAAGTGGCAATGAAGTTCACTTGTTATGGAGACTCTGTTGCTGTGGCCACCCCTTTGAGGGAATTCCAGTTGGGACCAGGCATTAGAAATATAGGTAGATAGATCAGATACTGAATGTACAGCCTCAGCAACACCATGTCCAGTGTATTAAAGTGAAACATTTACTGCCACACATGTAAAAGGTCTTCTTACTATTTCACATCACATACTCAGTGAACTCATCAACTGACACCAAAGCTTTACTGTCATTATAATCAATTTCCAATCATCCCTCTAACATCATCAGAAAAATCTTTGCCTAAATCAGCTTTCTCAGTGTGTCACTTCATCTGCCCATCCTTCATCTCTTCTGTAGTGTGTCTCTTTTACATGCACCCTCTGCTATAATGTGGTATGTTATCTTGACCAGCCTTACATCTAATTGACATTCTACATGACCATATGATCCTAAAAGACTGTAATTTATATGCCTTTCTAATGACTTTTTCAAAGTTTAACTGGATTCCACCTACTTGAGGTTACACCACAAGTGAAGAGTTGCATTTAGCAAGGCTGTATCATCATCACTTGATGAGAGTACAGTCTCGTCAAAAAACTTCTTGCTTCAAAGAAGTCCATCCTATCCTTGCTACAGAGTGTAGCACAGACTGGAATGATATAGCTCCAAGACAATTTCATTAAAGGGTCCTAGGATTGTATAATTATTTTTTTTACACACATCTCCAGTCTGTCTATCCTCCCAGTTTCAACTAACTTCACAAATTATACATCTCTACTACTTCTTTTTTACTTGACCAAAAATTCTTCGGTTTCACAGCCACACATGGAGTTCAGAATGATAAATAGATACTATCCTAGGTAAATTATATGATTTTCATCCATACAGATATCTCCTATGTGGCAGTGGCAGATGTTAATAGTCATATCTATGTATTCTTCCAACCTGAGGCCTTTGGTGGAGAACTACGGAACAGAAAATCAGGGAAGAGGATGAATACCGTGGCAAGGCAAATGGTGATATCTCTGAAGACACATGCTGAAATACTGGGTCTTCATGCTTCACCTAGTGTTCTCTTTGTACTAACAGATTCAGCAATTTTTGCATATTGTTTACGGAATCCTTAATTCTTTGTACTTTGCTCAGCTTTAAATGTTTATTGATTTGTAATTCATGAAGAATATATAATTGATGTTACAAGTAAGTTATGTGTAATCTTAAGATTTAGGTTTATAGTTGAAGTATACAGTGCACTGTATTCAGTAAGAATGATTAAGTATTCTTGTGCAATCTCCAGGTATATTTTTAACAAAGGCATATCAAAGTACTCCAAAATAGGTGTCTGTGCCAAATTGGAACATTATAAGTTTAGTTGTTATAATCTTCAAATTGTAGTATTAAAAAAAATTTCATTGAGAAGTATTGAAAGTTGTGAATTTCCATGCATCATGTGCCATTCCAAGGTACTGTAATTTTCTCCATTGTAACACTGAATCATACTTTATTTAATGTCACTTTCCAAATATCCAAATGAATTATTGAAAAACTCGGTGAACTATCTTGGCTGTCTAACATTGTAGGTGTATCTTTCAATCACGGGTGTGACGCAAGTACAATTGTCCCTCCTAACACATTTTGGTTAATGACCATTTCCAAATCCTCAGTTGCTACTGACCTAATGGCTGTGTTCGAAATATTGCAAAAGAATTCTGCAAGTTGATCTGTGAAATAATAATAAGTGTTGAATTGGCTATCTTGTAAGTGAGGCAGTTAGAATATGCTGGTTATTACTATTTTTTTTTACCAAAGATTTCTGGAACAAGTATACACAGAGAGTGTGTTAAAAACAGGGAACCAAGCAGAGGGAAAATTATAATGAAAGGAAGATGTATTAGCAGTCTAAGGAGGATCATTTGGAATTTGAAAATGTGACAAACCACCTGTAATAAATGTTGCTAAAGTGATGGAAGGCCAGGAAAAGTTATCATGATGAAGAGGAAGCTGAAGATATACTAGTTTAGCTAAAGTAAAGTCCTTGAAACTGGACTTGCCAACAGACAGAACACCACAGAAAACACTATAGCCCCTGAAGTCCACTTGGATGAGTATGTCACAACAATATCTCATGGGTACAAAATTCTCTTGGAATAAATCATGGAATACCAGTTATTTTCATTACAGACTGCAGCTATGACACCCACACTTCCAAAAGATGATTGTCAGAAAATATAACACATATAAGAATTTATGATGCAGTGATTTGAAAGAGCAAACTAAAGATTATGGGCAAGCAGGAATACCAATGAATGAGAGTGCTATCATGTAAAACTTGAAGGCTGTGATTTTTTTTTCAAAATCTGGAAGGTGAGTGAACAGACACAAATGCACTGATTTATTATATGCATGTTTTTACTTACATGCACATATATTGTGATTAACACAGATGTTGACAAGGAATGCTAGTGTGGCCCCATATACTGGTATGTACAGTATATGCCTTCATGCATGTGCATGCATAATCACATTGGTATTTATATAGAATTACATATGCACATGCATGCCCTTCCACCTGCAGACTTGTTACATTTTGCATCTCTAACCTTTCTAGACATGTAAATATCATACACATAGCACATACATGTACAAGCACTTATTGTTATCATAATGCAACTTGTAATTAATTGTATGAAAAATTTACATTTGTTTATTTCACCACTGTCTGCACATGAAAGATTGCAGTTTTAATGTTTTATTACTGTATATATTTGTACATGTATGAATAAACACTTGAGATTGCAGTTTTCTTGTTTTGTCGCTGTATATATTTGTACATGTGTGAATAAAAGCTTCATAGCTTTTTGTGTTTTTGTAACCTGTTTAAACCAGTAGGTGATAAAGTGCAAGTTGGGAAACAGATATTTTACAAGGAATAGTGAAGGCTTGTGGAGGTGTATGATGGATACAGAAATTGAAAGTAGGGGAACAAAACTTACAAGGATTAGTACAGACTTACGTGAAACAAAAACTCATTTGGAGTGAGTTCTTTGACAAGACTGTACTCCACTTGTTACAGCCTCACCAAAGGTGACTTTTTACTAATGATGTAATCTAACAGGCAGAGGTTACACTTGCTCATACATGAAAGAAAAATATTCATTTTTCCATATTTGTTCACTGTTTCTCACGTAAACGAGATAGCACTAGAAACCCATTTATTACTTGATCAAACTACCTCACGTGACATACTGTTCTCAAACATTTCATTTCTAACATGTTCACCCTCCAACCCAGTTTCGCATCCATACATCACTGGGACTACTATAACTTCATTCAAATATTGCCATTTTCACCCGCCTAGATAACCACTCCTTCCTCCCATTCTTCTTTGCCCCCAGAACCTTTTTCAACCCACCCTATGACTCGCATATGCTTCCATGATTCCATTTGCTACCATGTCCTATCTGACGTACCTTACATTTACAATTCATGTCCTCCAGATTTTCATCATTCAAATTCACATCCTAGATATCTTGTCTCTATCCTACCAAACCTGATAAATTTGATGTTATTCACTTTGCCCTCAACGTCCTTTTCTCAAACTCTTCCAAATTTAGTCACCAACTTCTGCAGTTTCTCCCTCGAATCTGCCACCAACGTTGTATCATCAGCAACTAACAAGTGACTTACCACCCAGGATCCTTCATCCTCTACTGATCACATACTCGCCCCTCTCTCCAAGACTTGAAATTACCTCTCTCACCATCCCCTTCATAAACAAATTGCCATGGTGACCAACCTACACTTGTCACTCGCTCTCCTCTCTCCTTGCACAAACTCCTGAAACCCTTAATAAAAACTTTTTACTACTTCAGCAGTTTTCTTCTTGAAGGTTTCAACTCAAAATATTCTTCTAGTCGTAGGATAGGTAAGGCTATGTAGACTAGATTATGATGCAACCCTAACCTATAACATACTCTTAGAAAACGTGCAGAGGTGGGTAATCTTCAGTTGATTATATATATATATATATATATATATATATATATATACTATTTTAATGAGGTAAGTGGTACCAGCCCCCACCTCGTGGTTTCACGAGTAATCATATTTTGATGACACTGAATCAATGGAAAGTTCAGTCTCGTGAAACAACGTTTCACTGAAAAGAAATTTGTATATTCCTGGTCCTGGAAGTAGCGCACCTGGGCTGCAAGAGCCTATAGAAAGGTTGGATTAACACAAGGACTATTTCATAGATATTGGTATTGGGGTGCTATAAATAAAGTAACATATATAGTATTTAATGTTAGATAATCCCAGTTCAAACCAGGTAACATGGATCTTTTTCTTCATATATGTACATATATATGATACATTTATCTATGAACTTATAAATTTTATCATTATATGGTGATTGGGACGTGATCGGTAAAAGTGGATTTGGATGATGCGCCCAGATGAGAAATTTTGAAGAAAAATTCTCGACTATGTGACCTTGAAATACAAGGATTTCCGGAGGTCATTCTTTTCTGTCAACAAGGAAAGAATATAAACAAACATTACACAAGGCTAAAGGAAACGCCGGAGGAAAAAAGGAAATATATCAGTTAACGGAATATTGAAATTCAAGGAAGAAGATGAGGCTGGTGGCTTCTAAACTACTCCAGATCTTTACACAAAGTAGATACTTGAAAAGATGTGACACATCTCTGAAGACTGTCTGTAATAACTCCGTAGAAAATTTAGGATGGCGTGTGCGGAGTTTAGGGATTAAACCAAGGACCATATTTACACATGCTACTGAAAATTACGTAAAACTTAAAAGTAAGGACTTTCATGTAAACCCTGGTTTTGGTATTCTCCATGTCAATGGAGGTGTGGACTTTGTAATAAAACCGACAAATGTGCAGGTAATTAAAAAGTAGTTTACATGGATATATGTGTGCAGTATATTTTTTTTTTGAATATGTGCTTTGGTAGTTTCCTTACGTCACTGTGTTAATCGATTTTTTGAAACCACTTCACATGGTAATTACATGTTGCTAGAAATGAGACATGTGGTAAGGGAAAATGACGTTCTTAGTCCCCTTGTCATTCACTCTTGAAAGAATCCCACAAAGGAGGGAGAACTTTAATGATCAGGGTAAATGTGGGGTTATAAACAATGAAGCGTCTAAATGTATGACAAACAAAACCATACTTAACCCAATGTATCTTAGGATAAGTAAGCTGTCTTATTTTAAAGCCTGTCTTTTTTTAGATTAGGATTGCATGGGTTAGATTGGATAAATACTTCTCTTTGTGTTGCAGTGAACAAACGGCCAGGATCACCTGGAAATTGCCTCCTTCCCCCATGTTTAGTTAGCATAGAAGATTTTTTTTTTTTTTTGGGGGGGGGGGGGGGGTATTCGAATTTTCAGGTTATCTGATGGCTTTAAAAACATGTAAGAGCTCATTGAATCATTGTACAAGGTTGAAGGAAACTTTTCTTTTATGTCATCAATAGTAATCTTGTATTAAGAACATTTAAACTGAACTGGAACTGGGGATGTAGCAGGATGCCACACAGACGTCTTGTACACTTCATATGCTTGATGCTGTGATTGCCTAGCATGGGATCCTGTATGATGGTGAAATTCGCATTCTTGTCGTGCTTTAATTGCCTCACAGTGATCCTATAATGTGATGCTGGATGGCAACTAAGAATTACTCATGGATGGTCACGTACATTTTCATGACTGAAAGGGACAAGATAGAAGTTAACTGCCACAGATGATACATGGCAAATGCAAAGAAACCAGCATTCAGAGATATCAGTTTAGTAACCACAAAATAAACACATAGGTATGTGAAAAATACCAAAGACTTGTAACAGAATGTTCCTTTTAGATTGTAGTAGATATGATAGATTAAAGGAACATTAGTAGAATAAAACAGTCATCATCTGACTTGTGATGGACATTGTCTCAGTTTTGGTGAAGATTTAATTACTCTATTCTTTTCCCCTTACCAGTTAGTTTTGGTGAAGATTTGATTTCTCTGTTCTTTTCCCCTTACTGAATTTGCCATTTCTTAGCAGTTGCAGCATCTTTTCTTTTTAGGGAAAGTTGATGAATTTGAATATTAATTGGCACAAGGAAAGTCAGTTACCTTTTTCCTTTTCATATTTTTTGCTTGATGCATGATAAGTAGCTTGATTAGTGTCAGGCAGCTAAATTAGAATTTAAGAATCATGATATGCTGTTAATATTGGAGCAAGAGAACAATACATTTGAGATTTTTATTGAAATTGTCATTTGTTATCTTAAATGAGTGACTTGTGTATGTTTTATATGTGGAATTTATCCCTGAGACTGAGAAACTAGCAGGGCAGGACAAGGGGAAATACAAGGTTAATGAAAGTGAGTGAGCATACAATCTAACCCAATATAGATTTGGTTTGAGTTTTAGAGGTTGAATACACTGGAACTTTCAGCTATGTAATAAGGTCAAGGAAGGCTTGGGAAATGCAAAGTATGATGCAACTAATACCAAATCAAACTTAGATTACGTTGTGGATTCCCTAGATGGACAACAGTCTTACAGGAATGTATACAGTACTGATTTATTGGATAGTTCTTTACAGTACTTGCACACTTGAATTCAAGAGCAAGTAGTGTTGCAAGTAACCCAGTCTCAAGTTGCTTGTGATCATTATATTCCTTGATAATCAGGGGTTGAGAGGGTTAGAGCTCCATGGCTAGATTGACATTTATTTATAGAAATTTGTACATGGGACTTTTATAATCTTTATGTTTTGAGGTGAATTTAACAAATTCCATATTGCAGCTTTTGAACCAGAAATCCTGTATTTGATTCTTTATAAGTCATCTTAAAATATCTTCATTTTGAAGTTTCATGCCAAATTTCCAGTTGATAAAAACATGCAAGTACCACAAAGTATTATGGGACATTTTTCCGTGCTGATTCGTGTGAGTGAACTCACTCTTGTATGTATTGATGTGGCTGTATTAAGGTGCATGTTTTACTGTATTCTATACATATGATCATTATGAACCAAAATAACTAGCATAACATTGCCTGTACAGTTTCTTATTTATTATTTTAGTATACTGCTCCTCAATGGTTCACATTGCAGTAGGCGTTTCTGGACATTTCTTGAGTATTTATAAGTATTACATAGCTCCTTGTAACTTAAATCACGCTATACCCATTCATTTTCCACCACAACAAAGTGTGCACCAGACATAGATATTCAGTAATTAACTTTCTGGAAATAAGAATGCAGCTAGAGAATGGTTGTGTCACATAAAGATATGCTTTGTTTGTTCTTATCCCTATCTTGTAATGGAGAAGCAGTTAGGTATAAGGAAATGAAAAAGAATAAGATACTGCAAATAGTGTAATTATGACATTAGCCAAATAATGTTGTTTTTGTTTTCGGACAGCGTGTAGTGCTGAATATATTGTAACTTTTTTGTTATGTTAGAGGATCGAGTCACTGAAAACAGAAGCCTACATTGTTTAGGAATAATGTACTTTGATATTGAACATTTTGTGGATATCAACTGTTTTGTTATGAATTTATGATGAATTTGAGTCTTATTTCAGGAATATCCTGATGCAGATCGAGCATTTATCAATATTTATGGACTACCTTCTGTCTCCTGTGAAGGAATTAATGTTGAATCAACTGGACTGTTGAAAGACATATTGACGGTAACTGCAACCCCAGAATCATCTAACATATATTGTGAAGTACAAGTGCCAGTCAAATATGGTAAGTGAACGTAACCATAGTTTTCTCATCTTTAAGTCATTTATGAAACCGCGAGACTAAAATCTATTAAAACTGTATGCCTTTACAAGTATATTTTTTAGTTGTTTTTCTCACAAGATCAACCAACCTTATGCCATATACTGTGCTGAGGCATTTCATTTCAAACAGATCCACCTACAATTTTTATTCCTTTGCCCAAGACTTGCACCCTTAAAGCATTTTCAGAATACTGTACCTTATTCTCATATCCTCATCTTACACATAGGAGATATATGATGGTACCCTTACTCACCCCCTGTCCCTATCTTGTCATGGAAGTTGACTAAGAGTGGCAGGAGTGAGGAGCTAGTTATCTTCCCCTCCTGTCGTACTTCCCAGAATAAGGAACAGAGGATGAGGATGTTTTATCTCATAAGGCTCAGTCATCTGTACTGTACGCTACCTCACTTGTGGGAAATGGCAAACATGTATGAAAGAAAGAAAAAAATTTTGCACTGTATAAAGAATTGAAAAACTTATGTTAATGTACCTAATCTAGAGTCTTCCTTCTTTGCTGCTAACAAGTATTATTTAGACTAAGATGGAGTTTGGTAAGAACATATAGTAAGTGCTGAGAGTTGGATGCTCGTTGGTTACCATCATGAGTGTAGACTAATGGCATTGACCTCAGAAATACTGTGAATAACTCAGAAAAACATGAATTATTGCTGCCGCAAATTCAAAATTCAGAAACTCTTGAACCATTTTGGCAGGAGTATTAAACATGTGCCTGTTTGGATTCCAGGTGTGTTAGGAATTTAAATGAGAGAGCTCAAAAAGTAGATACTGGATGTGGAAAGAGGTACATTTCTTAGAATTATAAAAATGTGGTTTAGGAAACTGCTATATATCCTTTTTCTTTTTGATATTACATTTTTGAAATCTTTGGCCTTAATTCTCCACTTTCCAAGTTAGAGTTTAATTTTAAAGCACATTGTGGAAGTAGTGTTGACATATGGGTAGTTGGATACTAACAGTAGCTGTGTGGTGATTTGTTTATTTAATTTTAGTTTCTGAAATTTCTTTATGTCATATTCACTCAAACTTGGCTGAGTGTAGAAAGGACTGCAGGGTTACTCAAACATGATAGACATGTCTTTTTCATTTTTTTTCTTTCCTTTTACATATAGTTTCAAGGTGAAATACATATACCATAACACATTCTTATTTCCTTATCCACTATCAGAACTCACACCTCATTATTGAGCCCTCTTTCAATGCTCAACAGATCTTTAAAGACTTCACCAGACCTAGTTATTTGTGTGGCCAGTTAAGATGTTTTATTCTCCTTCAGTTTTTATTAGTCTGATTTAGTTTTATTTAATTTTCTTTCAGTATTTGCATTTGTTTTTGGCAAGTATTTCTTTTTCAGAAGAAGGTTTCATACAGTATGACTTTAGCCCTAAGTTTTAAACCCAGTATGAAACTAATACGCAATGCTTTGCCTATTAAGATGAAAATTTCTAGTCTTGTAGGTATTCACTTGGAAGGAGGAGCAATACAAAGAGATTATATTTACTCTCACAAAATGCCTTTTCCAGATCTTGATGTTAAGTTGCAAGATGAGGCATCCGTACAGATCTTGGGAATGGAGGCTGATGAAGTAAATGTGTTGACTGAAAAGGGTGAAATGAAAACTAAAGGGCTAAAGAGTCACAATATCCACATTAAAACTGATCAAGGCAACATAACATCAGAGGGTACTTTGCAGGGAAATATCTTCATAAATGCCAAAACTACAGTAAGTTTAGATTTTCGTATCTTGTTTTAGGTGAGGTAATGCATTCATTTACTACATAACTAAGAAAATTATGATGATTTTACTTACTTAAGGATTGCTTCATAATTCTAGGTTAAAAGTTGAAAGGATAATTATTTGTAATTTGCTATAATTATATAGCATTCTGTGATTTCTGTATAAGATTTTCAATCATTATACATATTAATTTTTCATAGGCTGCTATAATTATTTATCTTTCTGTGATTTCTGTATAAGATTTTCAATCACTATACATATTAATTTTTCATAGGCATTCAGTCAGTGGTAGTAATCCTTACCAAGGCCAGGCTTTGAATAAAAAAAAGAGTGTAAGAGTTTTGGAGGATTTTGAAGGTTTGTCTTTTAAAAGGAGACAGGTCATAGTTGTCAGGAAATACATGAAACATTAGAGAGTTCTGAAGCTTGGTGATGGTGATAAAGAAAGACAATACATAATCTCCCAGCCTAAAATTACCAACAGCCCCAAAGTATGCAGTGTAGTGGCTAGCAAGTACTGTGTGACAGCTTACAGTAGAGCAAGCAGCCAATTCACTGAAACAGAAAAAAAAGTAACAAATGTATAGGAGAAAGAGAACCAGAAGCACAACATAGGGAAAGTGAATTAGATTTTAAGATGAGACTGAGATAGTTATGATGCATTACTTTAGCCTTGGCTTTTTGAAGTAAGTATACTGTATAGAGCTAAAGCTGCCTCAAATACGGTAGTAGTACTTCACACAGTGATGAATCAATCCTCGTATGAAGTATTTGCCTCGAAGAAAAGACTTTAATTAGCACTGGAACAAAACTCAGTTTTTCAGAAACTGAGTTAGTTGTTGTACAGGGAAGCATAGAGGCCTACATCCCTGTACTAGAGTATCATTGAGTAAAATTGAGTAAAATTGGTGTAAGAAAAAGCTGGGAAAATAGAGAAAATTTGAATGTAAACATGGAAGAGTGAACAGAGATGCACTAGGACTAAGACATGTGGAGGAGACTACATAGCAGAATGAAGTATACTGATTTCCTCTTAATTCCTTTTGTATTTGCAGACATCTGTCCTGAAGTTATCATAAGCAAAGATCACCTGAACTAAAAGTTGTAATATTTTTGGTTGTATGTTTTTAAAGAGTAAGCAACTTTATGAGTTTACCCACATATTCACTTGAATGATAGCATTTTTTACTTTTGACTTTTAAAGATTGAAAAGTTACATCCTGGCACAATGGCACATTTTAGAACTGATAAATCTTTACTTGAATAGTGGGCTATTCCTTTTTCCACATGATTCTTGATAATTGAAAGGTCATACCCTGGCACAATGGACCAACTTTGATCAATTGTAAATCTTCATTGGAATGATGGGCTGCTTTTGTTCACCTAGGGACACCAAGATACTTCTCCTTTGTCCCTGTATTACTTTTAATATTTTTTATCATATTGTTTTGCACACAGTACCTGTTTTTACTTTTTTTGATATCTCTTCTTTACACCCACAGCACTTGAAAGCTAAAAGATTGCAAGGCCTCATGTTAGATATTGAAGCTGAGGAGCTGAGCACTGCAGTAGAGTCATCTTATATGAATCAGGGTAGAATATCAGCTAAGAATGGTAATATTGTGATCAGCAATCTTCATGGATGTACAGACTTACTCCTAAAGAAAGGTCAAATTGTCGTTAGTAAGTATAAAAGAGTAACATTTGATAACTTTTTGAAATTGGTAGGAGAAATAAAGGGATTTTCTTTTTATTGGCCAAATGTACTCATCTTCAGACTTCATACTTTCCTTTAGAGATTACCTAAATTGTTTCAAGCCTTTTGACTTTATTTACTTAAGCTTTTCTGCTTTTTTCCGTGCTTCCCAAATCCTGTTTTCCCCTTTATTATTGATGCACGACTATTCCATTAAAAAAAAGTTACCCACCTGAAAATTTTTCAAGGTCACCAAAAAGAAGTGTTAACTGATACTTGACAGCCTTGATACCTAGCAGCAAATACTCTTTAGTTAAAAAAGAAAGTGTTCTATGTAGCACTGATATCCCATAAAGTCCTTCCTGTCTTGTCAACATTATAACTTGTGGTGTGTACCTGCTTTCCTTGATTACTTTCTTCAGCA
>JAUUDZ010006845.1:0-11727 GCA_032361705.1 Panulirus versicolor | reverse complement strand
GAAAGGAGAAAGTTGAGAGTGAATGTGAATAAGAGCAAGGTTATTTGGTTCAGCTGGGTTAAGGAACAAGTTAGTTGGGATATAAGTTTGAATGGAGAAATATTGGAGGAAGTGAAGTTTTTTAGATATCTAGGAGTAGACTTGGCAGCGAATGGAACCATGGAAGCGAAAGTGAGTCATAGGGTTGGGGAGGGGGCAAAGGTTTTGGGAGTGATGAAGAATGTGTGGAAAGAGAGAACATTATCTCAGAGAGCAAAAATGTGTATGTTTAAAGGAATAATAATTCCAACAATATTATATGGTTGTGAGACATGGGCTGTAGATAGGGTTGTACAGAGGAAGGTGGATTTGTTGGATTTGAAAAGTTTGAGGACAGTATGTGGTGGGAGTTAATTTGATTAAGTAAGTAATGAAAGGGTAAGAGAGATGTGTGATGATATAAAGAGTGTGATTAAGAGAGTACAAGAGGGTGCGTCAAAATGGTTTGGCCATACAGAAAGAATGAGTGACAATAGGTTGACAAAGAGGATATACATGTGTCAGAAGTGGAGGGAACAAGGATAAGTGGGAGATCAAATTGGAGGTGGAAGGATGGAGTGAAAATGATTTTGAGTGAATGGGGTCAGAACTTGCAGGAGTGTGAGACGCATGCAAGGAATGGAGTGAATTGGAATGGTGTGGTATACCAGGGTCAACATGCACTCAGTGGATTGAACCAGGGTATGTGAAACGTCTGTGATAAACCATGGAAAGGTCCGTGGGGCCTGCAAGTGGATAGGGAGGTGTGGTTTCAGTACAGTACACATGACAGCTAGAGACTCAGTGTGAGTAAATGTGGCCTTTCTTTGCTTGTTTTCCTGGAGCTACATCGCTGATGCAGGGGATGGCGATGATGTTTCCTTTGGGGTGGGGTGGCGCCAGTAATGGATGAAGGCAAGCAGGTATGAATATGTACATGCGTATGTATGTATTTGTCTGTATGTGTATATATATGTTTACCTGTTATGTATATGTATGTGTATGTACATGTATGTATATATGTGTGCCAATGAGTGAATGGGTCTTTCTTAGTCTGTGTCCTGGCACTACCTCGCTGATGTGGGAAACAGCAATCAAGTATGATAATCATAATGAACAACTCTCATACTGTGTAGTACTGTAAATTCATTTTAATATTATTTTCTGAATTTCATATTATATCCTGTGGTTGCATTATCCCCATGTTTCTGGAAAATCTGTTCACTGCCTACATCATTGATTTGTTTTAAAAGCTTGAAGGTTGTGATCAGGTAACCCCTCACTCTTCTCTCTTCAAAGGTGGGCAGATTTGAAGCCTCTAGCTTATGCCTGTAACTTAACTCTTTTAATTTTGGTACCTTCTTTGTGGCCCTCCTCTGGACCTCTGTTGATTTTTTATGCTCCTTTCTTTTGGTGCAGTGACAACTTGAAAAGCATATTCTAGTTGTGTGTGTGTGTTTGTGTGTGTGTGTGTTTGTGGTGTTTCTTTCTTATGTATTTGTACATGTATGTGCTGTCAGTGGGCTGAACCAGGGCATGTGAAATGTCTGAGATAAACCATGGAAAGGTCTGTGGGGCCTGGAGACCAAGGGGGAACGAATGTGGCCTTTTGTCTGTCTGCATATGTGTATGTATATATGTTGATATGTATATATATGTATGTATACATGTATGTGTGTTCATCTATATATATGTGTACATGAGTGGATGGGTCGTTGTTCATCTGTTTCCTGGTGCTACCTTGCTGATGCAGGAAACAGTGATAAAGTATAATTAAAAAAATATATCTTTTAGACTGGTTGAAATGCCAATGTCACATACTTCTGAAGGTGCAGTGAGCCCAGAGATGCCATGCTGTATAGAGAGGCCAGAACCCACACAAAAGATCATAGCACCAGATATCAAAGAAGAAACATATCTCATTGTGGTATAGCCATATGGATGAATTATATCAGCACTCTGAAAAGAAAGAATCAACCATATAATCCATTTTCTTGACAGTACACTTATTCAAATCATACAAAAATTACTGTTAATCAAACACACTTACATCGTAAGTGAAATATGCAAGATCAGTCTCAATGCCACAAAAAAATATTCATTAATTCTCACAGTACACAGACATCTGGCAATGTTGACATCCAGATTGACTGACTCTTCTCCAACTTGTCAGCTGTTAAAATCTATGTACTCAGTGAGGTTTCATTATGTGTTCATTCTACATAAACTATAAGATTAAACATAAGATTATATCAAAATTGCAAACACTGAAAAAAACAATCAAGCAAAATTTTCCTCTATAGAGTGGATGGCAACTTCCCTATATTTCTTACAAACTACTAAATATATCATAATATTGACTGGATATGAGCATACCTTCCATTTACTTACTTGTTTGGACTTGTGAATACCATAAGCAAGGATGAGTTGATTGGTAACGTCAGCGAGGGAATGCAAAGCTTCTGCAAACAGACTGTGTGATCCTGTATAGGCCCATGCCCCTAATTTTAACACCAAGTTGGCTGCATTACTGGAATAAGTACATGAATTCATTAACAGCCTAGAGGGAAACAAAAGAAATAATATCTACTTAAGTCATATATTTTTAGAATTCACCTCATCACTGGTTTCGTTCTTGGCCACTCAACAAACCTATGAAATCTCAAGAGAGGTTCACCTTGTACAGTCCACCAGATGGACATATAGAAAGTTGGATTGCACCAACTTTAAAGGGGATGTAAACAAACACCAAAGTTGGTTTGATACATGGTTGATGAAATTCAATGCAACCAAATGTAAAGTTATAAGGAGGGGACAAAGTGAAAGAAGGCCTAAATATGATAACTATCTAGCAGGAAATAAGCTTCATAATTGAGTGTGTGTGAGAATAACTTGGGAGGAAGTCAACAATGACCCTAATGGGTGCCCACAGTCTACCATTTGAGAACAGTTCAGGAGACAAACTGTCTGCAGCCAAATATTTGAACAGCTTTCAAGGATATGGATAAGGATATATTTTGCAAGCTGTTCATATTCTACACAAGGATAAAACTATAATATGCTTCTCAAGTCTGGCCACTACACCTAAAGCAGAAAGAGTTAACGTAACAGAGAAGGTCCAGAGGAGGGCAACAAGGACTGTACCAAAATTATGACAGCTGAATCACAGGGAAAGGCTGGAGGTGGATGTACATTAATGTAATAAAGTGACTGAAAATATGGTTAGTGCCTCTTGCTTTAAATATGGAAAAAATATTAAGAATGAGGGGAGAATGGTTTAATGATAGATGTTAAAAAGCAAAGGAATTTTGAAATGTGTAATGGTAAAGATATAGGTGACACTTTTGCCAACCAGCTTTTGCTAAGTATAAGAGAGCAAAGGAACAAATACATCATAAGAAAGGAAGAACAAAGAAACTTTGAAAAAAAGAGTATTGTGGACAAGGCTGGAGAAAAATCTAGAACTTCTCTATAAATTCATCAGGAATAAACTGACAGTTAAATAGCTGCTAATAGGGATAAAGGATTCTGAAGGTAGAACTGAAGGGGATGATTCAAGGATATGTGAAAAAGTGCATAACACTGTTAGTCCAAGAGTGTTTTCTGAGAGAATTAGAGTGAAGAGGAGAACAGATGTGAGTGAATGGGCCTTTCTTTGTCTGTTCCTGGTGCTTCCTCACTAATATGGGAAAGCAGTGAAGTAAGATAAAATTTCTGTTTAAAGACATTAACAAAATACTAAAATGTCCTATTAAAATTTCATCATATGTGCTACAAGATGTGTGAAGATACATTTCACAAACCTCTTCAAGTACTGTTCAAGATGTTGCTGAAAAAAGGCAAATGTCATACTTCTATAGGAAAGAAGATGGAACAGGCACTGAACTATAGGCTAGACTCACCATGAGCATCATCTGTAAGGGTCTAGAAAAGACAACTAGAAAGCAAATGGAGAACATTCTAGAGAGGAAAAATTACCTAGGTGAGAGATGCATAATTCTAGGAAAAGGAGGTCACATGCAACAAACCCTTTAGAATCTTAAATAATGAGCTTTGTCTTAGATAATTTGGGAAGGCTGGGTGGACTGCTTGTATCTGAACTGCCAGAAAGCATTCAGCACTATACTTCACGGAAGGCTGATTAAGAAGCTGGAACACAAAAAAGAAATATGGGGGAAAACTCCTTTGATGGATGTTACATTACCTAAGTGGAAAGGAATAATGGACACCAATGGAGTGCCACAGGGTTCTGTTATGGGACCATTACTCTTCCTAATCTATGCAAATATTTTGCCCTAATGTACAGACCCCTTCTTAAATATTCTTGCAGATGACACAAAGGTAATGAGTAAAGTGAAGTGTGTGGAAGACTGCATCACAATACAAGGGAACCTTGACAAACTTCAAAGTTGGTAATGAGTAAAGTGAAGTGTGTGGAAGATTGCATCACAATACAAGGGAACCTTGACAAACTTCAAAGTTGGTCTGATGCATGGCTGATGAAGTTCAACCTGAGTAGGCCTAAATGTAAAGTAATGAAGACGGGTCACATTGAAAGGTCTCAATATGATTATCATCTTCCAGGAAACAAACTGAAGGAATCCGTTAGTGAGAAAGACTTAGGAACTGACCTTGTTCCCAATCTGTCACCAGAGTTCCATCATCAGAGACTTGTTAACGACACCATCTGTCTGCTAGTAAATACTAGTGTAGCATTAAAGTTCATGGATAAGGATATATTCTGCAAGCTGTTCACATCCTACATAAACCCAAAACTAAAACATGCTTCTCAAGTTTGGTCACCACACCTAAAGAAATGAAAAGAGCTAACAGAGAAGGTTCAGAAGAAAGCAACAAAAATGGTACCAAACATAGAAGGGATAAGTTACAAGGAAAGGTTAGAAACTTTATTTGCTCACCGTGGAAGGAAGAAGACAGAGTTGTGACATGACACAACCTTCAAGTTTTCAAAACATCACTGTCATAGACAGTGAACTGTTCTTTGAGACATGCAGGGACAGAACACCCAGAGGACATGATATGAAATTAAATAAGAAACTTGGGAGGAAGCACTCTCATAGTATCAGAGGTGGATGATTGGAATAAAATGTCTTGAAGGTACGATTAATGCAGACTACATACAGAAATTTAAGAAGCTGCATGGTTGAGAATCATCATGAGCTGGGGCTCATGAGCATAAAATTCCTTCTCTGCACAAGTCAAATAGGTAATTACAAAATCATAAACATGAAAGTTTCGGACAAATTTTAACATTAAAAGAACTGGATCAACAGGACCTCAAGAAATTAATTTCATTACCCCATGGTAAAACCATGCCATGTATCATGATGTGACACATGGTTCCTGATGAGTGTTTTTCTTTTCAGAAATCTGCATGTTTTTTAAATACAATCACACTTAAACCAAAGTACAGAGAACTTTAATATGATGTACAATCAGTTTAATATCAAATGCTGCAACTACTATTGAAAGAACTAACAGTTACCTTTATTATTTATCAAAGTAAGAAAACATAAGTTTGTTCCCATGAACAAATTTAAATAACACTACACGAGGTAAAACCATGTCATATTTTATGAACTGACAGATGGTTTCTGAAAAACTGAGTATATCTTTTAAGAAAAGTTGTAAGTTCTTAATGGACAATTAATCAAAGTATAAATAAAGTATAGTCAAGTGTAATATCAAATGTTACTACAAATGACAAGAATGTTCTCAAGGACAAACTTAAGCAACACTATCCCAAGGAAAAGCCATGCCATGTTACATGATCTGATAGATGGTTTCTGAAAATATGAATATTTCTTGAAAGAAGAGCTTTAAATCTTTAATCCACAATCAAACTTAATCAAGAGTGTAAATAGAGAAGATTATTTGGATACAATGTATATTCAAAGTAATATAAAATGTTGAAACTAATATAGTAAGAACTCCTAACTAACAGTTACCTTTATCAATAATCAAAGCAAGAGCATAATTCCTTACATAATGACTGCTGCCCACACCACCTTGCCAGAAGAATCTAGGCCAGCTGGTTTGACAGGTTCAGGAACAGTCCTCTGGTCACGCCGGTAATCTTTCAGTATTTTCTTGATATTGAAGATATCTGCTACATAAAGAGTTATGAAGGTTCCATGCAATAATGTAGAAGCCAGGACAAGCAAAAAAAATTTTCTTTTTCAATTTCCAAAATAAAAAGCATAAAACCTGCTGACATCCATATGATTTCAACTTGAGTATTATATTTATATTATAAAAACAATTCGAATTATCACAGCAGCATCTCTTTGTCAACTAATCAGTCAGTTGATATACCATGAGCTTTCTGCTATAGAAAAGGATTGCTCTAGCACAATCTCTACATATCCAGTTTCCTACACATATGCACCCTACTAACCCTCCCTTCTTTTCTTCCAGCTCTTGTTCACTTCACTTATTCCACACCTGTTACTTTCCAAATGTCCCTAACACCTCAAAATTCCATCTTTCACTTGATCAACCACCACCTTCAGAATATGCACACTGTTTACTTTTTTATTTTATTACTTGCACTCTATTTTCATTCTGAACTCTTCATTTACTAACAAAAACCCCATTTTTATAAGTTTGCACTCTATCAGCAATTCTACAGTTGTATATATACAACAGTGAGAGTTCCCTCTCTCCTTAGAATAATGCTTACTACTCAGAATACTTCTAAATTATTCACTTGAATGTACCTTTAATATATCTCTGGCAAACTCTCTCTCCAAAACACATTCTGAAATCTATGCTCATAATAAACCAGCTTGCTGAAAGTCTTACCAAACACCTGAACTTTTATATCTTTCCCACCTGCTGTCCATGCAAACATTTTCCATTTCCATGTTCTAAAATAATGACCACAGATAATTTCATCATGGTCAATCAAATCTGTCATCAATCCTTCCAATTTACTCCCATGTATTCATGTACTTTAAGGCAGAGATATACCCTTCTCCGTGTTACATAGGCTGTTAAGGATAATCCCTCAAAGTGTTACATTTCATGGCCCTCAGCAGTGACAGACAAATAAGATTCTGAAAAGATGTTACAAACATGGATTGGAGACATGATAATACATAATTCAAGCTCCAAATGAGATATCAAACTCTTCAGCTCAGATGCCTTCCCCTGCACATGCACCAAGTGCATCTTCACTACACCCCTAATACATTCAAATTCACTTCACTCTCAACAAATACATAATTGCTTCACTCATGATAAACATAAGTTCCATTATCCTTGACTTAAGCATCTTCACTTCACTCTTGACAAATGCATCTTCACAACACACTTGACATCACTGGCTTTCTATCTGACCCATAATGGTATGATCAAGTGTCCACTTCATCACAACCTTATCTTTGCTACACCCTGGACATCACTGGCCTATGGCATGAACCTTAAGAGTTAGGTCAAAAGCATCTTCACAGACCCTCAATACCAATGGCTTTCGACATGAACCTAATGGATCAGGTCAAAGGCCTTCATCACTGATTAATCTAAGTTGATGACATTTTGAAGAATAAACAATACGTGTCTTGCTATGCCAGACAATTCAGGAAAACTGACTTGAGTTTCACACGCTAAAAGAAATGCTGCATACATAGTTTACAGATATTCAAGTCTATAATACTTTAATAAGTGATGGTATGCTGGTAAAGAAGGCCTGAACTTCTGAAGACATGTCACATATTTTTGTGAAATGTCATCTAACTCCTCTGTGCTGTAAATGTTAATTTACAATTATGTAATAGTGCTATGTGCTATAAAAATCACTCCATTCAATTTTCTACCACAAACTGAAATCTGCATACAGTATAGGTTTTAATGGCCAGCCACAGATGGTAATACAAAAAATAATAAGTCACTGGAGCTGCCTCAAGGCTTTTGTAACCTGTTAATAACCACAGTGCCTTTTCTAGGACTTCAAGTCTGCAGCATCCATCCCCATCTGTTGGGGGCCCATGAGTGTAGAACTCTCTCCATGTACTGTACAAGCTCAAAAAATTATGAGGGTGGGGGTGGGCACTGGGACAGAGGGAGGGAGGGGGTTAAAATCACACACACACACGTCACCCTTACTTAAGAATAACAGTGTATGGAAGAAAACGTGTAAAGGCTTATTTCAATTATCTCAAAGGCAGGATCTGTGGAAATGAACAAAGATCATGATATCTAGAAGTTCTTTAATAATATCTCCAATGCACAGCAAGAGGAGACATACAGGATACAGATGAGGTAAAAAAATCCCATCAATGATGGTACAAGGATAAATACAACATTAAATCTAATTGAAAACTGTGATACAAAAAGAAAAAAAAAACACTTTGAAGGTTATGATGTAACTTTGGAAAGAAGAATGAAGTAATAAAGTAATGATGGAAAAATCTTAAATATGCACAGGTAAACTATTAAATTAATAAAGGTTCTAAGAATGGATGACAAATTTCTTAGCCAAACAGGGTGAGCTAAGGACAGCAGTACTGTGCTCTTAACCCTATACTATACAATGAGGAGTCAATAAATTACCCGGAAAGTTTTACATATAACCATTGTAAATTATATAGGAAAGATAGCAGTTAACCAGTGAAATACAGAGTACAAGGTAAACAAAACCTCGTCAAGTTAAAGCCTTCCAGTAAAGGTTGTTTGCCAATCTCAAGCCCTTCAATCTGGCAAGCAACATACAATACTTATTATTCTAGCAAAGCAAAATAAAGAGAAGGAAGGACTGTAAGAATGTCCTTTACTATTAAAATCTAAGCTCAAAAATGAATTTTCAGATTGAAAACTCCTTTCTCTAACCCAGACAACCACCTAAGGATACTATATATCTCTGATACCTGTTCCTTGTGGGAACTCCTTCAAGGGGGTAGCCACAGCATAAGAGTCTCCATAACTGAGCTCCAGTACTACTTCTTAGCCTTTAGAGCCTCACTCTTAACAGGCCACTGGCTGAGGGCAACTCTAGTGCAGTGTTTCCAGAAACTCTTACCTAATGTTCGTACAGAATGCTTCTTCCTAAAGTTTCACCCCTCTACCTAATGCTCCCACCTAATATTCCTATCTACTACTTCTACCTAACGCTCCTCTCTAAAGTTCCTACCTACTAATTCAATCTATCAATCCTACCCATAATTACATAATCATTGTCACTTCCCATGAGGCAAAAAGTTGGGACCAGTGTGCATCCTAAGTCTAGTAAACATTGCTCTAATGGATGCACTGCACTGAACACAGCTCTCCCAACTTCACAATACTCCAGAATGCTCTTATCAATCTCCAGAGCCAGGCCATCACTAACCACATCACCATCAATCAAACCAAGATTACTGTTATGTACATCAATCGCACACAAATCAAGTCCCATCTACTTTAGGCTTTACAGTTCAACAAGCATCTTAGAGTCACTCTAGATAATAACTAAGCTGAGAGGAAAATGTTAACAGTATCACCAAAACCTCTAGCTATCATCTCTGCATTCTCTGTATACTCAAGACACTAGGACTGCCTGTGCTTGAACTCAAGAACATCTACACAACTTTCACTCTTCCCAAACTCATCTATGCCTCCCCACTTGGTCTTTCTCCTTATCCACAAAAGAGGGGTTACTAGAAAATCTCCGGAAAAAGAGTATGCAAGATCATCCTTGGTCCTTACTTACACCACTTATCAAGAGGTGCTTACACAATGGTCCTCCAAACTCTTTCAACCATCACCAGGAACCTCATCTAAAAGTTCAGGAAAATGCTATAGCCACTGTCACCTTCTACCACCAGAGTTTCCTTATCCCCAAGCTGAAGTTCAATACTATAAATGTACTGAGCCAATCTGACCCTGTACAGACTGCTACAAGAACGGCCCCATTCCAACCACACACATAAGAGAAACATCCTGTACCCTTATCATACCATTCAATCTTTCATGCAGTTATTTTCTATAACATTTAAGTCTTTCATGGACGTATTTTCTTTGTGATGTTTTTCCACATTTGGCTGTGCTTTTACTCAATAAACCATTACCTATTATTATCAAAGCACTTTGTGCTAGCTCAGCCTTTTGGCAAAATGGTAGGAGCAATGGATAGAAGTAGCAGGCAGGAACATTAGACTGAAGTATTAGGCAGAAGTAGTAAGAACATTAGCTGGGAACAGGGTGGAATATTAGGTAGAAGTAGTTGGTAGGAACACTAAAGTAGGAGCCTCTGAAAACACCGCAAGAGATGCCCTCTGCAACAGACCTGTTAAGGGTGAGGTGCTACAGACTAAGAAGTGGTACTGGAGTATACAGTCATTGAGACTCTTTTGCCATGGTCACCCCATTGAGGAAGTTCCCAAAGAAAATGACGTCAAAAATATAAATAGACAGATACATAGATCAAAAGTATATGGGTCCTAGCTGTGAATAGATGGCTTCGATTCTGGTGCACTATACATAACAGCTAAAGAGTGGATCTTAGTGAATGAAGTAATTTCTTTATGTTCCTGGCGATACCTTCCTAAAGCAGGCAATGGTGAACATGGAAAAAAATTATTACTATCGTTCTATTACCATTACTAGCAAACACCCTAAATCAGGCCATATGAGGTGCCCGGCTGTGAATGGCAGGCTCTAGGTTTTCGGTACACTATGAATAATAATTAGAGACCGGATGTATGCAAATGAAGACACTTCATTTGCTCAGATGCTACTTCATTTATGAAAAAAAGGTATCATATATATCAAAAATATTAGTATTCCTTGTCTGTCTGAGCATAAGTCTCTCAGACATCATGACAGATGTACTTGTTTTCCAACAAGAGATGTAACAAAAGTATATGTGTATATGAGTGGATGGGCCATTCTTTGTCTGTTGCCTGATGCTACCTCAGTGATGCAGGAAATGGTGATCAAAAGTAATAATAATAAAAAAATAGGTGCCATAACTGTCTACTAAGCTGAGACCACATGTTCAGGGAATTCTTTAAGAAAAAATTTACATTCAATCTTACAGGAAAACACTTTTCTATATGACAAATAACTAAACTCATCTGTCTGATTCAAAAGTCTCACAATCAGGATCATGGATCACTAATGATTTCCTGAGGCTAAAAGCATAAACAGCGGTAAAATCAGAAATGGAGGTTAAATGACCTATTCACAAGTTAGAGTAAATTATCACTCAGGTGTCTCAGTTGCCATTTCAATATGACAGCTGATGCAAGGATATAAGGTATAACTACCTGATCTTTGTGCTATCAAAATGGGATTTTTTCATCTATGTATACATACACAACTCAAAACTGAAAATTTCCAAAAGCATGACTCAGTACTTGAACACGGTAATGCATTCTTGTATTCCTATCAAACCACCAAGGTAGGTGCGTGCTATACCAAGGATTTCCAACAAGAATAGGCTGAAGGGTAATCAGTATGTGGGCAGGAACATAAGCCATAGGTGAGGCCCACATTATTCCTGGCTGATGTGCAAGTGCACTTAAATTACAAGAATTAACCCCTGTGGATGATTCAAGTGAATAAGAAGCTCTCCTCAAGAAATGTTACTGAATAAGCAAATGTTTGAGGTATGAATCTTGCATATGTTGGCATTCCAAGAGAGCTGTCAGTTGCTGCATCCCTACTCTTACCAATCTCTCCTAATAATTAAACAAACATTCTTCACCT
>JAUUDZ010006834.1:0-11728 GCA_032361705.1 Panulirus versicolor | reverse complement strand
CTCTCTCTCTCTCTCTCTCTCTCTCTCTCTCTCTCTCTCTCTCTCTCTCTCTCTCTCTCTCTCTCTCTCGTATCCCTGTCTTCCTCTACTTCGCTCTGACCTTCGTCTGTCCTCGTGGTCCGGAGTGTTCAACAGCTACCACACTCTGAGTGTAGACCTGTATTAACTGTGTCTGTATGCGTCTGATCAGCACTTCTAACTCTTCACCTACAGTAGAAGTCCACCCTTGTTTATCATGTCATCACTTAACGTCAAGTGTAACCGTAAACACCATCTTGCTTCGCTCTTTGGGAAGTCCCCGAGTCCATACGCACCTTTGTATTAGGCTGTACCTTTGCCAGTACCCAGCACTAGACTGTGGTGGATCTCCATCGTTAAGTAACTTACCTGTTAAGTGTGGAGGTACTTATTCCACCTCTCGTCTTCACTCCACCATCACATGTGCGTTGCATACCCTGCTCACCTACTACAGCTGTTGCTGTTGTGAAGTGCACTACACAGTCATTTGGTGCCCCTTGGTGACGGTGGCGATGACCTCCCACTAGGTTTGTCATCTGAAACCAATATTCAGGTAGACAAGGAGCAAAGTTAGTTCTTTCACGTGCACATAATCAGGGGGAGAGTAGATGTCGTGTGCCTCCTCCGAGACCGATACTCTAACCTGACACTCCAAATGACTCGTGGAAAATCATCAACAGCTGAACACGTTGATCAATATATCACCAGGACCCCCCTTAAAAAAAAAAAAAAAGGAGCAGACGATAAGGTTACCTTACTTTTCATCGACAAAGGTGTCGCTCTGGCTCGTCACGCTGTCCGCCAGTATACCTCTCCAGTTTGTCTACGAAAGACGAAATCTATAGCGAAGTGGACAACGAGGCATTAGCAGATCTACCACTGTTTGTACCCTTATATCATTACAGTGATGGCGTCTAGTGACTGCACCTGAAACAGATCCTCCACCTATTTATTCCGAGCCGCTGCACCGAGGGTTAGGGTCAGGCCTACATAGATTTCTCCTCATCCCATGACGGTAACAATTCTTGCTTAAGACGACCATTACCCCAGCGGATGTCTGAAGCTTTCCCACATACCATCGGGTAGAAGGGCGTCTCCAACACTGGCTGCTACATAGCGTCTTTCTGCTAAGTACAACGCTGAACGAAAAATATCTTGCCATTTGTATCATCTTTCCATGTAGTTCTGGAAGGACGGTCTCATAGGGGGGTAAAGGGTGCGTTTTCTGTTCCAATGATTATTGTTGTTCTGCTTCATCTAAATGACTGTGGAGAATGTGGGTCTGTACCACCAAACCGTATGGCATACTCAAGTCTGATAACCCCAGTGTTTTGTTCGTAGTATCGGGTTGCATGTGTGAACACAAAATACGTTCAAGGAAGGACCCGTTCTGAGTGTAAGGTGTGGAAAAATACGTTCAAAAACGCACCCGTTCTCAGTGTAAGGTGTGGAAAAATACGTTCAGAAAGCACCCGTTCTGAGTGTAATGTGTAGAATATACGTTCAGAAAGGACCCATTCTGATTATACACAGGTGTGAATATTAGATGAGTGTTTCATATCGATTCCTCAGATATCACATTCAATATTTAATGGGTAAAATCACCTGAACACGAACAATAAATGTCTTGGCTGAAAAAATTGTATCCGTGCTGAAATGTTCGCGTGGGGCTTGCTGCTGGGGAGAGAGGGGACCACTTCGTACTTTGCGTGTTATCTAAGACAGTGTGTGAAACATAAATCTAAATAATTTTTAGAAGCGCATGAACATCTACCACTGGCAATGATAACGGCCTTTCGTGGTATACATGACACTTGTGTCGGTGGAATGTTGGGGGAGGACAGACTTTTGTGATACAGGCAATATTTATCATTCTCAAGGATCCACAAAGAATGATTCTTCTGGTTCGTCCTAACTCTTACCCTTAACTATTCTAGGGCATCGTAATTATCCACTGTCACCTGTCATTTCCCTCTTCTCGTTTGGCTTCTTCCTATATGATCACAACATCGTTGCTGAAGACAAGTTACCGTTCCTGCGCCCTTCCTCACACTCTTGCTTAAACCTCCAGTCATATTCTTGTCTGGGACTCTCTTCCTCCCCCAGGATTCATATGTAGTTACCCGTAACTCGTCCCTCCAATTTTCCAATACGAGCAGTTTGAAGGCGTCTCACCCTATACCCGTCATCCATTGTAATCAGTTCTGGCCCCTTTTCAGTCATTCCTGCCTTGTACCACAGTCCAATGTTTTGGTGACAAGTTCACCATGGTGTCAACTCAAGAGGTCCCCTTTTACAGTCTGAATCATGTGAGTGTTCGAATCACCGTGATAGAACTATTCTTATATCACGAGATATTTATAGGGAACTGTACGTGTAAAGGTATTTCAATACAATATATTGTGAAGTTGGGAAAATGATTGAATCATCCAGTGAAAATGATATAATACTTGGTTTATGGTTCGCCACAGACTTGTGGTTTGCATGCAACACTGTCCATGTAATGTTGAGAAGGCACTGCTTTCTTTTACCAAGGTGGGACATCTTTATTGTCAATATCTACATTCTAATTCTCTATGGGGAAATGTTATTCTGATATTACGGTTTCTACAAACTAAAAAATCAATCTGCTTTATTATTGCGTTTATACAAATCATCTTCCTTGACCTTTCCGTAATATATCAAGAATTTATTATTCATCCTTTTTTTTACCGTTACACAAACGTTAATATCATATTCCAGTTTCGTCGAACCAGACACCATCTTCTGCCCTATACCAGCCTAAAGCGTTCATTATTCCCATACCTCCTCCACTAACTCCACCTAATAAAATAAAAAAATGTTACACCGACTCTGTTTGCTCTCCATACTTATGCACAACGAAGGAATGTATATACGGCACATACTGCAATATAGATGTATAGCCCATAGCCTCCGCATAATATTACTCCAACACACACACTAAGCTATCGTCTTGTGTCATGTATTTCAGCATTTACTAAGCTATCGTCGTGTGTCATTTCAACATAGGCTTGGCTACCGTCTTGTGTTATGTCCTTCTAACATACACTAAGCTATCGTCGTGTGTTAACATATGCTAGGTGATCGTCTTGTGTTATGTAGGTGATCGTCTTGTGTTATGTAGGTGATCGTCTTGTGTTATGTAGGTTGTCGTCTTCTTTTGTCATTCCAACATATACTAAGATACCGTCGTGTGTTGTCATTCCAACCAGTGCTACACTGCCGTCGTAAGAGCCAACAGCTCTTTATATATATATATATATATATATATATATATATATATATTACCACCGTGCGTCACGTAGTGCCATGGACAACTAGTTGGTAAAGTTAACCATTAAAATTCCGGCAGAGAAAGCCACTGACCCAAAGGGATTTTGAAGTAAACCAAGACAATAAATAAGAGGCTGGTTGGTGTTCTTAAGACATATCGACCAGCAAGGTAAGGAGTTCCTGGATTTGATTGCTAGGTGATTTTTGTTTCTTTGTCGCTTGCTAAGTGCATGTCGACCATCGGTGCTCACATGTGGCCTAGAAAAGGCCTGTATTTTGTGTGGAAAAAAAAGTGCATCTAGATTTCTTAATTCTAATCATGGCAATCCCTACCCCCCGCCCCCCCCCCCCCCATCCTACAAATTCATTTACATCCTCAGCTGGGTAGAGTCTTCTGTCTCCCAGGATGATAATACTTTAGGGAAAATATATCACTGTTCAGCAAGAGGGTTGGTTGTTCTGGCAGTAAGAGGGGTGTAGAAATGAGGGAAATGGGAGGGTGAATGGTTATACCACATAATGATATAAGCCCTTCAGGAAGTGGTGGCCAGAGTGGGTAGGTGTA
This sequence comes from Panulirus versicolor, assembly GCA_032361705.1. Lineage (NCBI taxonomy): Eukaryota > Metazoa > Arthropoda > Malacostraca > Decapoda > Palinuridae > Panulirus > Panulirus versicolor. The sequence goes on along the minus strand of JAUUDZ010006834.1, from coordinate 7,851 downwards.
GCGGTGATGATGGAAGGTTTGGTAGCCACGGTGGGTAGCCATGGTCGTGGGGAAGTAAAAAGTGGTAGCCAGGGAGGGAAAGGAGTGGTGGTTGTGGTAGTGGGGAGAAGGTGTAGAAGCCTCCAACAGGAACAATTAATAATTAAAAGTTGTTGATAACCGTGAGAGCATTCGTTGCACCACGTTCTTCCAAGCCGAAGCCATACATCAAGCTGAGAAGCTTTGAAGCGTTACTTCCATGACATCATAAAAGAGACTACGGTAATGGTGTTTACCTTTACATACACCGATTTCCGATACATCTTACAACACATACTTCCACTTGACCCCCACACGACGCCAGTCCACGGTTGCTGGATGTGCGACTGAGTACGTTACCCTTGGACGACCTCTGTAGGGTTCCAGTAAGTACGGTGAAATACCACGAAGATCTATGATGATCGGGATACGTAACAGCCCTATAGAGTCTTACAAGTGAGGAGGAGTAACCCTGAGCAGCAAGTCTTCTCCTCACAGACACACGAGGAGACGCTGGTCATACATACACTGCTGAGACGCAACGACAATTGTCCCAACATAAGCAGTTGGTGATAAAGTTTTCCATCTCAGTTTTTGTACTTCACGAGACAAACAGATGAATGAATATTAAAAGAGATTAATTCGGGCTTGAGAATCACGAATTCACTAGCGATACATCTGTAGGTCTTCCCTGCCGAAACGTTTATATTTAAAGAATTTCTGCTTGTAGCATTTTCCAAGACGAGCTTCCGTTCTTTCAATAAATACTGTGAAGAATGAAGTTTTACTGTGATGAACAAGCTGTTATCACTATAATTATGGTAATCATCACTTTTATATAGGCCTCTCATATTGATAAGAATGTTGAGTGTTCTTTATATGTGAAAGTGATGAGCTGGAAGTGGTTAGAACGATGATAACTTTGTGTTTACTTAACAAACGTAGTGACGACAGGGGAAGAGATGAATGGCGAGGATAGCGAGCACTTGTGGACCATCTGGTGGTCAAGAGGTGAGTAATGACCACCTGGTGTTTCCTACACTCTGGTGTATCCCGCAGGCGGGCGTAAGATTAACAATATTCAAGAAACTAAAATATATACGTAAATTGCAATAAATGAGTAAACCAACTTTTGGTAGACTTAACGGATCTGTAATGTTTGTGGTGTAGAGTGGTACACAGTCCACCTGGTGAGGTAGTGGTAACCTGGTGGCATGAACTAACCCTGGTGGTGAAGCGGTCTGGTGAAGGAGAACTCCTGGGAGACGAAAACAGCCATCAGGAACCACGTCCTGCTCACAGCCATCCTCAGCATCTGGTGACCTGCGACCACAAAGAACATCGTCATTAACTTAACGTAAAGATGGTCGATGAACAGATGAATCGGCGTAAGAAGGTGTGACTTATAAGAATGGGAGATACGCAGATGGTGGACTGGTTGTGTGAATCTAGCACAATAAAATATGACCTTTTTCGCTGAAGTTCAGCAGAGCAGCTCTGGACTTGTCTTGCATCAGGGACATACCAACTTCAGCAGCTGTTAACGCCAACATAGTGTTTGCGGATGACGCCGTTATAATAATACCATTCGAAAGAAAATGAGAGGCAACGATTAAAAGAAAACCTGTCAGGGAAGTGGAAGAACTCAAATTTCACGAGAAGGGAAAATATAGACGAAAAGAGTCAAATTTACCTCAATACCAGCAGCATAGGAAGCCAACACGAATTGAAAAATAGCGATAGGGGCTTACCTGCTGGACATATATGAGAACTCAAAGATGTCAAAAAAGCGGACAAGGCAATGGGCAATGCTCTCCAAACTCTACCCATTTACACACCCCAGCATAAGAGGAAAACATGGTGAAATACGTGGTCATTCTTATTGCTGAGTGCCTTTCCATCCTGACCCCTTGTCTTACAAATGAGCCACAGGAAGTTTGAGGATTGCAATAACTTTTTATTCTCCTGTATCGTACATTAATTAACCAACAAAAAGAATTTTTTTTCTCCAACAGTATGGAGAGAGAAATGAGGATGGTTTTGATGTACAAGGAAACTATTGGGTATAAACTCGATCCAAGAACCTTATCTAACCCCAGCCACACTAACCTGATCCAATGTAGGACACAGCCAGACAGACCCCCTCAGGAATCTGCAGTCAGTGACAGAATAATGCAAAATCCACAACAAAATGCATTATTTACCTTATGATGGATAATCATAGAGTGGCAAACATTTGCACCAATTATGGCCGCTTTTATGTTTCGCTAGCATGTGTGATGCTCAAATTTTCCTACTAACACTCTTTGGAATCAAATCACTTTAATTGTAACAGGAATATAAAACTGTATTATTCAAGAAAGTAATATAGAAGTAATGCTTTTACTGAACGATATTTCTCACACACAGATCCATGACACCTATCGTTTGGTTAGATTAACCCTCCATTGTTTAACAAAAGATAATAATGTAACATTTAATGTCACGATTTTTTAAAATTAACTATTATCTTAAAATCTTCATATCTCAATTTCCATTATTTCTCTAAGTGGAGTGTTTAAAACATTATGTAAAACTATAAATTAGTATGACTTTATGTGGATAAGTGTATATATTTTGATATCTATATACATTATACACATTTTGCTGGTCTATATTGATACACATCCTTCACGTTGACTGTAAAATTTTGTGAGAGAATCAAGCTATAATTCCCATCACTAGCTGTATCAGAGTTCAAAAAGATACGGCAATAAAAGAATGAAACACGGTCAACATGCAGACTTACAAATCTGAAAATGACTTTATGAACTCAGACTTGGAGAAAATATAATTAATATAATTGCACTTCAGTCTGCTTGCCATTCTACCACAAGAACAAGTTTGTTCAAAGGCTTATCTCACCAGTAGGAGCCTCGACCTGCTATTAGTAACAGAGTGGGGGTTTAAATGTCTGACGTCCCCACCCGTCTGGACTGAACCTCGCCCACCAGCGAATAAGACGACGCAGTCAACGATCCTTGTTATGTGGGGAGGTGAATCTCAACCCAGATAAGAACAAAACGCTCATTGGTCGACGTCATCAAGTATGGACTTAGGTGCAGTAGACGATTGGTCAACGTCATCAAGTCACACTTCCAAGGGTGTACTGGGATTGGTTAACCCAACGGCTAGTGTTCTTGTATGATTGGTTTAACCTTGGCGTGTACTGCTTGGATGACGTTACCGGCCCAGCAAAGAGAATTACCTTGTGAACCACAAAATAATAAAAGAAATTAGTAGGAAAACGCGACTGTATGATTGTATTACGTTATCATTACGACAAGATTGATTCTTTCGTACTGAAAACAAAATTGCTTGAACACTCAACTACGTCAAGTCCACCTTAACGTGTGTCATTAAGGTAATAGATAGCCCTGCTCTCCCGCTAATGGTACGGGACACACGACCCTCAGTCAATCCCTAATTACCTATGGCAAGAATACGGGAGTAACTTCGGAAAAGATAAGAAAAGAAAAGAGAAAAAACCCGTTTATATGTAATGGCTTTCACGCGTTTGAAACACAAAGAATCATATATTAGTGCTTATGTAAGAACTTCTTTCATCCGTTTACAACACGAAGATGGTGATATTAGAACGTACATACGAACTCTCTTAGTAACGATGAAAATATAAACGATTTCCTTGTATAACACGTAAGGGTGGTGGGTCACTTATGTAAACCTTAATGAAAGAATAGGTACATACATATCAATACTCCCCCCCCCCCAAAGGAGTCCCTTCCATCCTTACTGAGGGTCCTGCAGGACCCAGGAAGCTGGCCATGTCCACAGGTCATGAAGTGTTGTGATGTGTGTGTGTGTGTGCGTCTATGTGCAGAGAGTGCAGGGCAATATAGTATATTGGTTCGTCTACGAAAATATTTCATAAACCTTTCCAATATTGCACGGAGTGGGGTGAGGGAGGATGGGGGGGGGGGGGTCTGTACAGAAACCACCATAATGTTCACTCTACGAGGCCAACTGACCCTTGGCGGACCAAAGAGAAGCTAAAAGGGGCACCTGAAAGACCACTGACCAAGTGATGAACCACAGGGGACCACTAGTGAACCAGAGGATCGCAATGGACCACAGTGAAGTACCGCAGGTCCACTGGTACACCACTGATGAACGATACAGAACCAGTACTTGATAAATGGACCAATTTTGGACCACAATGAACCACGGATGAACCGTACTGACCTACTGTCGAACCATGAGAGGTCTCTGATACGTTAAAGGTTACTGACGAACCATGTTGGACTACTGACGGACCACTGGCAAGACTATCATGAACCACTGAAATACACAGAACTGTATGGCTATAGAGGACCACTAAATGGACCGAAATAACAACATAACTCGAGTGAACAATGTCGCTCTTACGAGACAAATGGCAAACCAGCCAGGTCTCAGGTGGACCGTGTTGGACCAAACAAGAAATGGACCAGAGTGAACACCTCACAAGAGTGGACACCTCATAGACGTAATCATACCCTCATTCAGGCACGTGAATTCTATATCATCTATAGATATATATCATGGTACCGGCATACATGCAGTTTAAAGGGGTATTATAAATTCTCCCATATGGTTAACATCCATTCATCAACACGCCATGCATAGCTAGATGATAAAACAGGCAACTTGGATAAGAAATTAAAGCAAGAAAAGGAATTTAAAAACAAACCTGGCTAGAAAAACTTGCGAAAAACTGACTTGGTATATAAAAAAATATCAAGACAAACGGCTTTGATTTTAAGAGCCGAAGAAAAATGGACTTGTCTTCAAGAGCTGAAGGAAAACAGAGTTGGCCTCAAGACCTGCAAGTAATACATCCTGATCCCTGGATGCCATGCACACAGCAACACAATGATACACAGGGAATGCAGGCTGTTCCACGAACGAAATGGCTTATCAATTTACAGCTATTTGACAAGATAGGCTATCGAACGGCGCCACTTACACTAAAAGCACTTCCTCATCGGTCAGTCTAGCTCACAGAAGGTATGCGTCATGGAATAACCTCCTGCCTTAGTATGTGTTGATAATCATGTTTGCGTGACTCCCTCACTTAGTAGGCTATCATGATTTTAAGAGCGCTTTCCCGAGGTTGCCCCAGACAGGCCGGAGCCCCCGCGAGTAACTACGCGTCACACATAAAGCCTGTTGCATTTTGGCCACGGATTCCTGCCTTTAATTCGCCCATGGAGCCACACTTGCACAGCTGCGTGCTGCACACTCAAGACAACATAGTGGATTAACCCTAACCTTCCGTGCTGCAATGCAGACCATGAAAATAAAAACTAAAAAAACTAAAAAAAAAAGCTGGTCATTAACTTGTTCTAGTTCGTCCAATCGATGAATCCTGGGCTTCTAGTTCCTGCAGACAGATACTTCGGTGGTACTCGATATACATATATAATCCAACACCCAACATGGCTGTATTATGCTCTACTGGTCTGAGTAGATGTGACGACGCTAGGGCATAATTCGCACTCAAACCTTGACAAGAAGCATGTCTTGAGAGATGGGTTACCTTACATTATTGACATATATATATATTCACTTCACTGTGAAGAGGTATATGCAACAATCACCACTGGAAAGAGAAAATGATGAAGACAGTGAGTACTTTCGTATATTACAGATGTGATATATAAGAATGGCAGATGTCGCAAGACTGTAGTATCTTAATGGTTTGTTTAATATTTTTGTTGTGGAAGAAGTGTACTGACTCCCGCCTTGCTATGAAACGTCAATTGGAAATTTATCCTTGGTTAGAACAAGGATATGCCGTTCTTCGGTAGTTTAACTTGGAGCAGGAACTGAGCAATAGGTAGATTGGTCGTTCAGCTGTCGCTGGTTAAGAGATTGTACGTTGCAGATCTGAATTCTCATCGGCTCGTGTCCAGTTGGTAATATGCTCTCCATTTCACGAAAGGGAAAAGGTAGGTAGAACAACAGGAGTGTTATAGAGATACTAGACGTTCAAGCGAAGGTATTTATGTGGAGAGGAAGCCACAAAAGGGGACAGTATGGCTTAGGACGAGTCAGAAGCTCTTGGCATCTTAACAATGCCTTGTCGTCATCCGTCACGGCTTGATTAATCGAGTAATATCGTCTGAAGTGTAACTCAAAAGTGGGGCAAGGTATATTGGACGAGTGAGGCGGTAAAGTGTCGCTCTGGGACCAAGGCAAGTGATGTTTACGTATAGATGACTAACATTTGTCCTCCCTCGTCTGTGTAGAACTTTTCCTCACATGGAAAGGTTGGGTCGCTCAACCAGGGACGTGTCTCAACAACTGCTTAATCCAATTCTCCCCAGTTGTCGCGGGTGATGGAGAGGAATAGAATTCAAAAGGCAATACACCACTTGATCCTTTTCAAAGGCCTATGTTTTGCTATTAGTGGAAGATGTCAGAAAGTATTTGGTTAGTATGGGAAGAATAGAATGTCATATAAGTAAAGAGGTGCAAATAATGTTCTTCGTAGACTTGAAGGGAAATAATTATCAAGTTTGTTCTTAAACGTAACTGTGGTATTGTTTTCACCCACTCTCAATGGTGAAGTTGAAGAGTTTGCATCCATTTCTATGAGTGATATCAGGCGAATCAAGCCTTAGACATATGCCTAGAACGAGACAATGGAAGTCTTCGATAATACGAAGTACCATTGTCAGAACACCTCTTAATCTTCTCACCTTGTGGCACACCACTTGTTACGTCGAACCATTTTGATGCTAGCTAGCCTATTAATTACTACTTTATGTTTAGAGCCAATCAACCAGTTTCCCAAAGTACAACCCCATCTATACAATGTGAATGAACTTTACTTCGTCACCTTTGATGCGGAATATCATTGAATGTTATTTTTTGACAGTCTAAACAAAGGACATCAGCTGCTTTACTTTCATCGTACGTGTTGATTATATCAATTAAAAACGAGCGAGTTCGTCGAAAAGACACTGGTAAGTCCCTGAACACTGGGTGAAGTACCTGAATACTAGGGGAAGTCCCTGAACACTGGATGAAGTACCTGAATACTAGGGGAAGTCCCTGAACACTGGGTGAAGTACCTGAACACTAGGGGAAGTCCCTGAACACTGGGTGAAGTACCTGAAGACTAGGGGAAGTCCCTGAACACTGGGTGAAGTACCTGAATACTAGGGGAAGTCCCTGGGGTAAATATCTTAACCCTGGGGTAAGTACCTGAGCGCTGAAGAAAATCCCTGAAAACGTACAAAGTATAAACGTAAACACATATACATTAACTTAAGCTAAAAAAAATATATGCTTTCGTTTCGTTTGTATAAAGAGGTTAAAGACAAGTTAAAGACACTTGCGACGTGAGGATGTACGAAGAGTGGCACTGTTGGACAGGACATCAAGCCTTGCTTAGGCAGTGGATACATAGTTTATACAACAGAGTCTAGCTACAGGGGGATGTGGTATACGAACTGGCAACTTTGGTCTTCGAATGAGTAAGTAGTGTCCAGTCCTTTGAATCGCTTACTTGGGAAACGATCAGCACCGTCATCTGTATATGTAAAGTGGTTCAACATGATTGTAGAACATTGTCCTTGTAGCTCATGTTTGTGCTTATTGATGGCAACAGTATCCGTTATATTTCGTCCCGTTCGTTGAAAAAAAAAGCATTGTTGTTTTGGTTTTTGTAGCTTGTAAAATTTAAATCAACGGGCGCATAGGTTCGAATCCAGGTTGCAGCAGTCGGTCCACTGTCAGCCTAGCTGTTCATCCTTCTTGAGGTTTTGGTCGATAAACTGGATACCT
>JAUUDZ010006824.1:0-11728 GCA_032361705.1 Panulirus versicolor | reverse complement strand
CTCTCTCTCTCTCTCTCTCTCTCTCTCTCTCTCTCTCTCTCTCTCTCTCTCTCTCTCTCTCTCTCTCTCTCTGTAGTGTTAACTAAAGCTGTCTTAAGCTTTTGTACCGCCGGCTTTCCTTATGTCTCACTCGACTCGTAACGATGCGACTACCTGCACCAGCTGCTCTAGGTAGATCTCACGCGAGCATAAAGTCATTTCCTGACACTAGGTGGTGTGCGCCGCCACCAGCTGGCTGGCTCCTCACGGCAACCCTTTCAAAGACATTGTTCACCACCCTGGACGCAGTCTGGGTCACCGGTACTGTTCTTATCAATCAATTCCAGTCAAGCTGGAATTGATTTCTCGATTCTCTTAATGAGTTCCTATTATGTTTATTTCTAGTTTATCAAACATTTTCCGATAAGCTTATGCTTTTATGAGCAGTCAGACATTTCCCCTTCAATTCTCGTTTCTCTAGCAACCGAGGTAATCGTTGTCTTCTTTGCTGTTAGTTACGTCTTTAGAAGCACTGTTGATCACATCCCTGAAAATATTAATATTTGGCTCTTATTATTGTTTTCCACTCTGTGGTGTAAATTGATCATTCTTGTTATTATGTTACTCATTTCCCAGCTCCGTCTCACTCGTTTTCTCTTGATTGTATAATTCAATAGTAGTTTAATCTCTTACTGCACTCGTTTCTTTCTCATTTCATTTCTTTTCCATACACTACTCCTCCCATCATTATCATTTCCCTTCATACCCAATAGTTCAGTCCTACCCCTCTAGCTTTCTCCATTTCTAACCGGCAAACTTTCCCTCAGTTATATGGCTCTTGTCATTCTTACTCACCTCCGATAATCAGTATTCATTTTTCACCATCTTTTTAATCAATTCTGGCCAGAATTATTCAGAACTCGCCACCATATAACTCACATCCCCTCCACCGGGTTCACCAGCTCCCACCATCATCTGACTAATTCATATCCTGCCGATATTTCCTCTGACCTCTGAACATTCCTCCCCGCGTCTGGGTCTTCCCGGAAATTATGCAAAGAGGATTAAAAAAACTTTACCAAGAGAGGAAAGTCTTCCCCCGCGGCTCACACTGTTACGTCACATCCGCCGGCCACTAGTCTACCTATGTGCGTCATTCCACCTCCGGCCAATAGATGGCAGGCACCGCCGACCTTTTCGAGGACTCGCACGACTTAAAAGTAATGTGCATAATAGATATTTTGTACAGTAAAAAGCTAATTACGCAGGTATTTCATGAATTATTCATAATCTTGGGAGATATATCTTCGCATAAATGATTATCGTTTCTTGCAATAGTGTATTCACCTCGATAAAGTGCAGGAAAAAGACAAGAGTTGAACTCCTCAGATTATATGTTATTAAATTTTGGACAATAGCTGAACTTCCGGCATAAACTGCTTAGCATGACAAAAAGTTCTCCAAGTTAAGTTTAGCGGTGGAGGAGCAGAGTTGAGGGTGAGGCTGAGGTTAGGACTTTCTGGTTATAGGTACAAGCCAGCCGCCGCTGCCTCCGCTCACAAGAACAAAGTTTTGAGGGGAAGTTCCTCCCCCTTGGCTAGGTAAGGGAGCAGCGCACGTGTAAAACACCAGTCCATCCTCGTCATAACATAAGGAGGGGAACATGAAAGGTCAGGAAGGCAGGCAGTGAGCTCAGGTTACGATACCTTGAGTGACAGCAACAAAACTCCAGCACAACTCAAGATACAGAGCAGTTCCAACACAACATAGCCAGGGGAAGGGGCAATAAAAGATAAAGGAGGCAGGAAGTGGTCGAGGCTACAACGCTTTGGACAACCACAACAGAATGACGACCATGCCTGCAAGGAAGATGGTGGGATGGATGCTGTGCGTGATCAAGACGAGACACGCAGATCCGATGATGTGACACTTGTATTGACCTGACCAGAATACTTCCACTAACGTCACTTTGTATAAAACTTGTAATTTAAGGCGGTCAGGGGAACTAACTCATACAGGTGACATCTAAGGTCACACAGGCATTATGACATTAAGGTATATATAAATATATACTCAGTTGAAATTGGAATGTTAAGTCCCTGATCTTTACATAAAGAATAATCTCGGTGAAAAGTGACATAAATACTTTCTGAAGAAGAAGATTTAGTACCAGGGTCCTAAGGCGACCCAACTAAGCGGCAAATATAAGAGACATCATAGGGCACTCGCCCAAACAGGTAGTTGTGGCGAGGCAGGCCTACGCACTCCGGCTACTAACGAACTGCCAGTATAGGAATAATCTTCGACGACAGTTAGGGAGACGTAAGATTGGTACGTCTGTTAACTTCATAATGAGTGAAGTAGCGACAGTCTCCTGGTCTCTGAGATTAGAATGGGAATCCATACCCCTTGCTGGTGATAAGCTGCCTGTGAGGCCGTTGTTTTGTTTACAACCTTGGTACCTGCCCGCGCCACCAGATGGCAGGAGAGGCTGGCCAGATAACACTGGTGTGTAGTTACAGGCAGTTAGTACCCACTTAATTACTAGTACATTATATGATAAGAATTTGTATGGGATACTTTGGCCATGTTGCTTCTTAACTTTATTTGCCACAAGTGTAGTGTAGAGGGCACTATAGTCGCTGAACAAGTTACACGTTTATGACTAATTGTACAAAGTCAGGGGTCACTATTAGCGTAGCAAAGTTTCTGCTAGATTACTACTGGTCACTTAGTAAATCTCTTTTCTTTTTTTTTTTTCTACTGAGTTGTTGTTATCTGTGTATTGTTGTTGTGTGTAACTGTATATAACTAACTGTATATAACAGTCATCCTCACCAGATGTCAGCTATACTCCAGACTCACCGAGAGAATTCACCTTTGGTGTAAAAAAAGCCACCCAAATCCCATGACGTGAATTTGCATACCCGCACCCATGAGTACGGGAGACCGTGTTGTGTGTGTTTGCAAATGTACAGTTTGACCATTTGTTAAGCTGACGGCAAATACTCAATCCTCTCTGTGGCTTCGACGTTTTAGAGACACCTTGTACAATGTAGATCAAACTCTACCTGTTAATAATGGAGTGTAGGTTATCAGTGTCGGGCGAGACAGTGAGTGATCGCCAGGCGTTCACCTCCGTTAACGATCCCTGATCACTGTGGTCGTGGTCGGTGCTCAATGATTCATCGTTAGTGGTCACTAGTTAACGACCGATCGTTAGTTAATGGCCAGTGGTAGCTGGTTCATAGCTGATGGTGGTCACTGGTAAATACCGGGTTGTCAGAGGGAGGTTAATGACCAGGAGACGGTTTATTAAGGACAAATGGTCATTAAAGTGACAATGCTTCACGTGATATTATCTAGTGAGAGGCCAAGTGTACTCCACACTAGGGACGGCTCTATAAACTGGAGGCTGGTTTCATTAAGGGAGCTATTAAAAGTTATCAGGCGAGCACCTGCACCCGGTTCCTCCCCCCTGGCCGCCGCCAGGCTCGAGTGAGCTACGGCTAAAACTTTTAGCTGCAGTGTTGGGTAATGTCAGGTTACACAACTACTGGCGTCTCGCTAATTGATGTTTGATTATACGTCGTCTTAGATGCGTACGGGTATGCTGTAGGTACAACTACTGCGCACTGTGGGAGATAACATAGCTTGTCTACCGTAGGAGATAGGCCGTTCCTACCCTATGCTAGCCTTCAAGGTTGGGGCATTGAGGACCCTATTTCTGCTCCCCCCCCCCCCATCAGGCTGGGGACAGAGTTAATAATGACAGACAGAAACGCAGGCAAAATCATGGCCACTTGTGTAGCTCAATGTAAGAAATCTTGTAGGAGAAAAAATGCTGGTAAGGTAATGAAGAATATTAAAGCGAACACATTGAGCTGGCGGGGAAGGCGAGGCATTAAGTATAAGCTAGGTCAAAGGTCAGTGTCAGGGAGAGGATCACCACACTCCGGGGTGGCGATCGTTGACCGACACACCCCACACTCGGGGGAGTGAGAAATCTTGCATCACTTTAACATTTATGTCTCAGTGAATACACGAGGCTACATCGTGGTGACGGTAAGGTGCCCAGCTTGTAGTTAGTGTGGGGGAGGCGACCTCGCATATAATGTGATGGAGTCGCTTGGTCCACGACGGCCGAGGGTCAGGAGCCTGTCTGAGAGAACCATCCAGTACGCCCTGCCTCGCCTCTGGTGACCTACTGGTCCTGTTAGAGGCAGGCGGGAGGGATGTGAACCCGTGGTGGACGGGTTGTGTGGGACTGGTCCGGTCTCTATCCTCCCGACAGAGTCAGTGGTCCGGTCTCTACCCTCCGACAGGGGCAGTGGTTCGATCTCTACCCTTCCGACAGGGTCAGTGGTCCGGTCTCTACCCTCCCGCCAGGGACAGTGGTCCAGTCTCTACCCTCCGACGGGGGCAGTGGTCCAGTCTCTACCCTCCGACAGGGGCAGTATTCCGGTCCCTACCCTCCCGACAGGGTCAGTGGTCCGGTCTCTACCCACCCGACAGGGGCAGCGGTCCAGTCTCTACCCTCCGACAGGGTCAGTGGTCCGGTGTCTACTCTCCCGACAGGGTCAATGGTTCTGTCTCTTCTCTCCCGACAGGGACAGTGGTTCTGTCTCTACCCTCCCGACAGGGGCAGTAGTCCAGTCTCTACCCTCCGACAGGGTCAGTGGTCCGGTCCCTACCCTCCCGACAGGGTCAGTGGTCCGGTCTCTACCCTCCTGACAGGGGCAGTGGTTCTGTCTCTACCCTCCCGACAGGGGCAGTGGTCCAGTCTCTACCCTCCCGACAGGGTCAGTGGTCCGGTCTCTACCCTCCCGACTGAGGCATTGGTTCGGTCTCTATCCTCCCGACAATGGCAGTAGTCCAGTCTCTACCCTTCCGACAGGGTCAGTGGTCCGGTCCCTACCCTCCCGACAGGGACAGTGGTCAGGTCTCTACCCTCCCGAGAGGGTCAGTGTTCCGGTCTCTACCCTCCTGAGAGGGACAGTGGTCCAGTCTCTACCCTTCCGACAGGGTCAGTGGTCCGGTCTCTACCCTCCCGACAGGGACAGTGGTCCGGTCTCTACCCTCCCGACAGGAGCAGTGGTCGTCTCTACCCTTCCGACAGGGTCAGTGATCCGGTCTCTATCCTCCCGAGAGGGACGGTGGTCCGGTCTCTACCCTCCCGACAGAGGGCAGTGGTTCGGTCCCTACCCTCCCGACAGGGGCAGTGGTCCGTTTTCTACCCTCCCGACAGGGGGCAGTAGTCCGGTCCCTACCCTCTCGACAGGGGAAGTGGTCCGGTCTCTATCCTCCCGACAGGGGCAGGGGTCCGGTCTCTACCCTCGCGACAGAGGCAGTGGTTCAGTCTACCGGAAAGGTTGCTACAACCTCGTATGATGACACTGTGGTACAACCTTCTTACAACCTTTTTAAGACACTGTAAAACCTTCATACAACCTTCTTACAACCTTTAAAAGATGCTGTGAAACGTACATACAACCTTCCTACAACCTTTCTATGATGCTTTGAGACCTATATATAACCTTCCCACAATTTTTCTAGGGTGTTGTGAAACCTTCGTACCACACTCCCACAACCTTTTCTAGAATAGTGTAAAACCTTCATACCATATTCTTACAACCTATCTAGGATGTTGTAACACTTCCATACCACCTTTCTGCCACTTTTTCTAAAGATGTTTTTTATAACTTCATATAACTCTCCTACAGCAAATTTTGAGATAATGGGACACCTTTACATGATCATTCCTTAAACTATTTCAGAAATTAAATGTCATTGTTTCAGTGAAGTTGGGATGTCCAATTCATCTTAAAAAAAAGATAATTCCAATTCCAGCTGTAGATGTATCTACATTAACGATTACTACATCTTCGTAATCCATATCATCTACACCATCAAGTATAACGCCTTCATTCACTACATCTGTATCTACATCAATAAGTATAACTCTACTACAACACAAATTACAGCTCTTTCATCAATCACATCTGCACCAACTTGTACAAATACAATTTCAGAAAAACAAACACATCTACATCTATATCAGCAAGTACAACTTCATCAATCACATTTACACCAACACCAGACATGTCTACATTTTCAGCCAGTACAACTTGAAGAACAACCACATCTTGATAAAAAAGTACAACTACAACAACGACATGTACATCTACATCAGCTTACCCACGTCAAGAACAAGAAGTTCGACTCCCAGTTAACCTTGATCTACGTCTACATCAACGAGTATAACTTCAACAACCACAGCTACGAGTACAAGCTTCTACCATATTGACCACGTATTGGCACAACTCCTTCATCAACCATATCTACATTGACAAATACAACACACACGACAACAACCATATCAGAATCTACTTCAAAAAGTAGAACATCCTCAATATCAGTTACATTTACAACTACAACAAATAGCCTACAACCAAGTCGTACAGCTTCTACTTCAATAATCTATAAGTACCAGTTCATTCAACAAATACCATAATGACATCTACAAGTGCGTCTACAACTACATCTACAACTATAACTGCAACAACCACAGAGCGAGACCAGATGATGGCAGCACCTCATTAGTACGCTAACTAGACACCAGATGGCAGGTTGAACAAGTTTGGAATTTTTGTTTTTCTTCAGAACCACCACATTATCCGCAGGTTCTCTTCCTCAACATTAGGTATAGCCCAGGAAACAGCACGTTTACACATAACGGTACTCGATATATCTGGAATAGTGACAGTATCTGTAGATAAAGAAATAAAACTTGTTTTCTATTTTGCACTTTTAATAAACGAAATTTTCTGCTATATTTCGTTTTATGTGTGTGTGTGTGTGTGTGTGTGTGTGTGTGTGTGTCCCTAAACATTCTAAGAAAAAAAACAGTTTTATAAAACACGCGCCATTCATACACACCTTGATGTCTTTTGAGAAACTTTCTGAAACTGATAAGATCTTTTTTAAGTAGCATTATTACCTCAGTTGCTTCACAATGTAAGATGTATTTTCACATTAAGATGTTATCAGAGCGGTCGGCCTGAATTTTATCGTAGAATTAGTTTGATTTTAATATTTCTAATTCAGTTGATGATCACTGATTTCCAGTAGTGAAACATACATCACGTTACGAAGAAGTGAGTGTATAGCAACTCTAACCATCATTGTCGGACCGGTAGTATCTTACGTCGCTCGGTGACGTGTACGATACGTCCCGACATTGTAACGTCAAAATGTTGTCAAAACTTTGTTGGGGAACGTTGACCTACCTAACGTTGCTGCAACGTTGTTACAACCGTGTTCAAGACATGACCGAACACAACGTTAGAACAACGTTCTGTAAAACGTTGCATGTCCGTTGGGAGTGGCCCGGTCTCTAGCTTCCCGACAGAGACCAATATGGGCCCAATCCCAGCCTTCACGATAGAGAACAGTAGTATGGTTTCTATCCTTCCGACATAGAACAGCCACGGAAGAACCAGATGACATCAGACGAACTCATTTGATGTTCTTGTATTGTTGTTGTCACACATGACTCGTGTCCTTGCAGACGTTGTGTGTTCTTGCGCCGCTCCTCAGCTGGGTTACGGTTGCTGGCTGGGTTTTCGGTGAGGCTGTTTGTTATATTGCTGGAGTTATGTAATTACTGATGTAATTATTGCTGTTATGACTGTGGTTGTAATTATGGATCTTGCTATGCTTTTTCGCACCCATAAATCCATCTCATTGTTGATTAGAATTCATCTTCTTTCCTAATGGCTTAATTTTAAACTTTTGAACAAGACGGTACGATCCTCGAGCGCGACGGTATGATCCTTGAACACGACGGTATGATCCTCGAACACGACGATATGATCCTTGAGTATGACGGTATGATTATTGAACACGACGGTATGATCCTTGAACACGACGGTATGATCCTCGAACACGACGGTGCGATCCTTGAGTAGGACAGTGTGGTCTTCGAGCACAATGAGACGCGCCTTGGGGATGACGCTATGATCCTTGGGTCTCCTACAGGTGGCGTCAAGAGTAGTGCTGACCAAACTAAGGCTTTTAGCGTCGTGGTCAAGAGGTCAGTCTGTGATCAAGGAATGATAATAGTAAAATCCAATCAAACTCTCGTTTTTCTTGGTCTTGAGACGAAGAAAATGTTCTTCATCCATAAATGATAAGCACCGTTTTATTTATGAAGACAGTCTCAACCTCAAATCAAACATTGCTTGAGAGAGTGAGCGCTAAGAATGATTATTACGGTTAGAGTTACCAGAACAAAATGTTGGGGTAGATATTAATTCTTTTGTCAAAGATAAATCAAGATCCCCAAAAGAGGATTCAGTTTCGCTTTTGTCTGTTAGGAATTCTTTTTTTCCTTTCTTTTGTCAGACAAAGGTTGAAAGGGACGAGCAATCTCTCTTCTACCATTCCCTTAAGGTCTTTCATAAACGAGCGAGGATACAGACTCTGAAATACAATGGAATACGAAGAAAAACAAAGCAATGCAACTGGCAACAGACCACTGGGTTTTTTCAAGGCTGTGGTATATGTCAGACAATCGCGGCTCAGGTATGAGTAGAAAGACAGACAGAGAAATAGCCTATGTCTTTTGAAAGGATGGAAAATAATAATAATAATAATATTTCACAGGTCCCATGACACTATTCTGAGACTTCAGGATCGACTTTCTTATAGCTCAAATAGTCGTAAGATGTTACCGTACTCCGCCTGCTTGAGGTTACACCGCGAGTGAAAAGTCACCTTTAGTGGAGACTGTATAACCATCAGTTGACGTAACAGAGTAAAGTCTCGCCTCATGAGAGTCCAGTCTGGCCCAGTTAGTGAGTGTAGTGCAGCCTTGAAGCTCCAGAAGACCCCTGGAGAAGGGGTTGTAGCTCAAGGGACATATTTTGTGACCTATTAGACTTCTGTATCTTATTCAACAAAGGGGCTTATTTTTTTCATGAGTGGAACGTATTTTGTGGTTCAAAGGGCGTAATTTTTAACTCGAGGAATGTTTTTTGGTTGAAGGGGTTCTTTTGCGGTTTAAGGGACGTATTTTGGGTTCAGAGGGCGTGATTTGCAGCTCACTGGAAGTATTTTGTGAATTAAGAGGCGTATTTCGTGGTTCAAGGGGTTATTCATGGTTCAAGAGGAGTATTATGTGGCTCAAGGAGCGTCTTTGGTGATTCAAGGGCCATATTTTCTTGTTTAAGGGGGGTATTCTGTGACCCATTGAGCTTATTTTGTGGCTCAAGACTTTTTTTTTCTAATCAAGACTGAATTTTATGGCTCAGTGTATGTACTTTGTGGTTTAAGTATTTTGTGTACCACGGGGCTTATTTTGTGGCTCAAGATTTGCATCTTTTGACACAAGTGGCGTATTTTGTGGTTCAGTGGGAATATTTCATAAGTCGAAGGCCATAGTTTCTGGTGTAGAGAGGTTTGCATTTCTACTTAACTTAAAAACCATAAACATATATACCTAAGGTATGTGTCATACCAAGCTAAGCCCCAAGACCCAGACACCGCAACAAAAGCTAGTGATGTTACATTTTCTTTAAGCATTGTATAGAAAATGTCCTTAATAACAAGTTTTACATATAAATCTAAGATGAAGGCAGCCACCATCAAGTTTCTATAATTAACTGTTTTGTCGTTGGGGTTGGATGATTCCGTCCCGCCGCGTCCAGTCACGGCCGCAAGCGGAACACTACATGCATGCGGTCAGAACTGCCAGGAAAATCACTTCCGCGAGCTGTCATGTTTGTGGACAAAACCACCGCAAGCGACGAAGTATGCAGGCAAAATAAGACTCTCTTCCTGCCATCTGAATGTTCAAAAACTCCCGTCCTAGCTCGGAACCATACTACACCCTCCGTGTCAGTAAGCTGTGGGCAACAGCCGCCCAGGGAAGCTATGCCCTCCTGACTTTGGAATGTTGATGTGATGCCCGGAACCACCTTACATGGTCTGTGTCAGTAGGTTGTAAACAGAAGCGTCCAGGGAAGTACTACCATCCTGACTGACGAATCTTAAAGTGATGCTAGGATCAATCATACACCCTCAATGTCAGGGTTGCTGGTCTTACTGTGTATCCTGTCATTAAGCTACTGGGCTGCTAACCTAAACAGTGCCCTATATGCACCACACCTAGTAAGATAATTCTTATCATACTTGTTCGCCGTTTTCTGCCTCAGGAAAGTAGCGCTCGAACCGAGCCTGAGATGTGAAATCCTCACTTAGCTCCTTCCTCTGTCTCTTTTATTGGAAAATGATATCAAAGGAAGGGAGGATTTTCAGCCTCTCGCCTCCGCCCATCCCAGTTGCCTCACCGAGACTCAGGAGATACTTGGGTAGAAGACTTTCTCCCCTGTGCTATAGTTATCCTTCTTATTTTTCTTCCTAACTTCATAGCTCTTTTTCGTATCTCCCCTTATCATAAACCTCATGTTTTTACCGACAGCTACGACCTGCCCACCTTTTTTAAAAGGCAGGTTCCCCAGCTCAAAAACTTTTAAAATTATTCTCTCTTTTCTCTTCTCGTTTCCTTATCAGGTCTGTCTTCGATCTGGAGCCTCCAACGTTGAAGAAAACTCTCTGGGTTACGGCCTTGCAACACAGATGTGGACATCGTGTCTGAGACTATTCTACGATGTTACTATTGACCCACCGAGGGAAGCGGCTGAAATAAGGCTGTTTAACCTTTGAATAGACAGTAATGTGACTCTTCAGTATGAAAGAGTAATCTCTGACCTGATGCATAAGTGTCTTTTAGGTCAAAGGTCATACCATCATAGACCCAAGGGATCGTACCAAGTGTTCAGGGGATCGTGACGAACCTAAGAGTCAAGGTTAAAGGTCATCCCGTCTTGGTCAAGGGTGTCAAACACGTTCATCACTCCCAGCGATGGTCAAGGGCGCGGACAAGCCGAAAACACCATTGTTGTGCATCTCGCAACATGAAAGGCTGTGTCATTGGTATAAGGGCTGGAGGGGGGATTTCATTTCCAGGAAAGTCTTGGTGTATTGTAGGTTGTTGGCGCAGTTGTGCCAAGGGTGGTCCACGCTGGGGATGGTGCCCCGGAGGGAGGGTTATAGGAAAAGTTTGTCCTTATCGATGTTTTGAGCGAGAGAGAGAGAGAGAGAGAGAGAGAGAGAGAGAGAGAGAGAGAGAGAGAGAGAGAGAGATACTGCAGGTGACCCACCCCCTCCCCTCCGTTATTGTTCAGAGGGTAAGAAAGCCAAGAATTTTTATCTTTCCTACACCTCGCCTTGCCAACCACAATATTGGGTCGAGAGGGTCACCGTTTATATTACTGACGTGATATATTACGGGGATATTACTGGCTTATTATATTATTGATATATTGTCTATTGCATATTATATTATATAATATTCTTCTATATTGTTACTGTATCATCATATACAATATCATATTGTAGTAAAACTATAAACCAAGTAGATATATTACATATGAACTCGTTTGTTTCATTTTTTTCTGTTTTTCTTTTACCAAATTAGTGAAGACGAAGTAAATTCTGGCCATTATGTTTTTGGAAGATGTAGAGAGACAGATGAATTACTCCCGTGATCAGGGAAGAGAGACGAGAGTTTTCTCTACACTCTACACTTCACGATGGAGTACTTTTGGGCTCACAAACTTGCTTTGATGTTATCTCCTGGGTGAATGTGTGTTGTGTGTGTGTGTGTGTGTGTGTGTGTGTGTGT
>JAUUDZ010006813.1:0-11728 GCA_032361705.1 Panulirus versicolor | reverse complement strand
AAAGGATTTCCAGTCTTCCCTACAGTTAACCCCTCTTAGTGGCCTTTTATGACACTCAGGAAAACATTAACAGAATTCTTCCTCATCCCTATGTAATAAAGATGGGTTATGGGGAACTCACAATACCACATGGAAGCAGAGCATGCCACAACTAAATGGGGAATGGTTATGAAATGCCAGCAATAACACACCTGTGGTAGTCACCCTTCATCTTGTAGAAGAATACACGACTCTCTCCAGCAGAGGCGGTGGGGATGAGGTGCTTGTCCAAAAGACCCAAAATATCTGAACAAATATCCTTTAGCTCCTTTTCCACCTGAAGACAGTCATCAACACAAAAACCGTATATCAAACAAGGAAGAGTTAATTTCAAGATGAATTAGTATGTATAAGAAAACCCTTCCCATATACAAGCACTGTTTAATCATCATCTTTCTAGCTGATTACTTTCCATCAAACTTGTATTCACTTTTATAAATCTCAAATTACAAATACACAAGACTTTAGTTGCATGAATCAAACTTGTTACATAAAATTATAACATTATAATAAAGCAGATCCCTCCTCAAAAGGTAATTCTGTAATCACAACAAACTACATAAAGTGCCTAAGACATGAGCAGCCATTTCCCAAAAGCTAACAGCGAGGTGGAGCTACAGTAAACGACTACCAAAGTAAGGTCCAGTTTAACATTTCCAAAAGTGGCATAATTCAAACAAAATCAGACCTATGGGTATCTTATGCCAAAAAGCTCTTCAGAAGGCGAGAAAGATAAGTTTATATGCACTATGTGTGATTTACACACTTCAAATTATGATCAAGGTCATGTCATAGGTTAATGTGCGACCCCCAAAACTGAGAAAAGGCAGAGTGATGGAAAAATGATAACAAAGTGACCCCCATGTGTCTGCTACATTATGGAGCAACAAAACATGTAATTTGTGGTCCATAAGCTATCATTCACACTGCAATATCACTTCACTAATAACTCCATTTATATGCTATCACTCACAATGCAGCATGACTTTACTAGTAACATTTAACCATAAACATGTTTTGTCACAAAACTGACACTGTCAAACTTTTGACACTGGAAACAATTCACCACTGAGCGTGCATTATTCAAACACAGGCCATCTCAAACGATAGCCTAAGGAAGCTAATTCAAGATGGCCTGGGTTTGAATCCTGTGCTCCAAGCACTGATCTATTTCCATCTATTTCACCAAACATTACATGCTGGAGATATTCTCATACTATGATGGAAAATGTGGAAAGAATGACCACTAACCTGTGTCCGGTAATTCCTGATCATTTCCAATTTCTCCTCACCACCCTTGTTTTCTTCTTTCTGTTCAATTGAGGAGATGATCCGCCACGAGGCCCGCCGTGCACCAATCACATTCTTATATGCAACTGACAGAAGGTTTCGTTCTTCTACTGTTAACTCAACATCCATTGATGCCACCATTTTCATCGCCTCCACCATTTCTGTGAATGAAGATACATACTTTCTTTATTTACAAAATCACAAATACACCATGTAACACAATTTATCAAAAAACTCAAAACTATTATTTCAAAACATGACACAAGAAGCATAAGTGACCTATAAAATATTTTACATTATCCTCCAAGCCAAAGACCACAGTAGGAAATAAATATATAATACAACATAATTCTGTAACACTTATTGTTACCTTCATCTTTGATCCAGTATCTCACAAACTTGGAGATATTTTAATTCTAAATTAAAATTGGGTCGACATCCATTCTCCAAGTCTTCACAAACTATGTACACAATATCTAAGTAGCATTTCAACACATGGCCTTGACCCCCAAACGTGATTCAACATACGAATTTCTTACTACAGCAGCATCCATAGTGCAACTTTGGTCCATATCTATTCATCTACAGGGAGCTACCCAGGTACTCTCTGGGGCCACACATCGGCCCTATTGCTAACAAGAAAATGTCATTTTCCCATATTTGCCACGAAAAAAAATAAAAAGGAAACTGGAATGAAACAAGATCTTCTATCATTGAAGGTATGATGATCAAAGGTGGTGACAGTGGACTATAACAACTTAATGATGTGAAAACAATCAAAAGTTTTTGTTTCACAAAACAACATGCGTTATTAACAAAATGCTAGACTTAAAACACTCCCTATGCTCCACATTTTGTTCCTTGGGCTCATTCCCAAGATAAGGCAAATCTCTGATCCAGTCATGCTATGCGTTTATATCAATTATAACTAACCTAGGACATATTTCTAAGAGCCATGGTGTTCCTGCAACCCAAGGCTGCACTACTTGCATTAGCAGGTTAATGTAGAATTCTTTAGAGTGAGAAGTTTCTTGATGAGACTGTCTGTAGTGCTAATGATACAGCCGTACAACTTGTGATTTTTTATTCACAGTGCAACCTCAAGAAGGCAGAGTCTGGTGAAATCCAGTCATGTGATGCTGCATGTATAATAAGTATTTACTTGCAGTTAGGTTCACATGACCTTGCTAAGTGCTTCAGTAGGACTCAAGGTGCTGAAACCTAATGGTTATTCAGCACTTTCCAGCTTAAAGGTATCAAAACCTAAAAACTTAAAACTATTTACATAAACTTATAATTTAGTTTCATTTCAAATATCAAAATCTCTCACTTTTACTTCCATTAAATAATTTTCATACCTGACCAAGAGCTCAAATTTATTTACTTTCATTAAATAATTTTCATACCTGACCAAGAGCTCAATTTATGAAATTCTGTTAGTATAAATTCCACAGCAGTATTGAATTGTAGGCGAGTCACATTGTTACTTTTCTCGTACCCATTACAAACACAAAGGTCATCACAGAACACAAAGACCATACAACCAGTCTCAACAGATTGACACTTTTCAAAATCCTCGGTGATTCCTGTTGAAAGAGGAACACTAACTTCAACAGTTTTCTTGAATGTGTGTAGCTTGCTGTTCTTCTTGGCTTCCAAACCTCTTCAAGGTTGTTATCTACTACACCTTTCAACTACTCATTCTACCCGTAAGTATTACACATAGGGTGATCGCTAGTTTTAACATCCGAGTCTATGTCATTACCATGGATAAATATATGTCGAGGACAACAGCAGAATTCTATACCCATACACTACTTTGAGTGGATGCTAATAATTCATTCTTACGCTTAATCATGCACTTCAGCAGTGCATGATACAGCCTGGAGTGTACTCCGGCAATCTGAATGTCAAAGGTCTACAGATCATTCTAGTAGCTTTCCAATTTGAAATTTTTCGTCTTTAACTTCTGTGGAATCTACAACCTAATCACCTTATGATCCAAAATGAATCATTTCTGTCCTGTCTGCATGAATACCAACACAATCAAGATATGTACTTTTTGTTAATATATTTAGAGCATTGTAGTCATTGGTCGCTTTCCTCCATTCTTTGCAACGTATGATCTTGTGAAACTTTCTTGGGAGAGATGAAATCTACTTCTCAATTTGAGTGTGTGTCCCAACTACTCTCATTCATGTCATTTTTCATTCTTACTTTCAAAAGGTTTTGAGAGCTCTTGAGGTGGATCAAATATCTCTGACTATTCAACAAAAATATATGTAGGGTTACACAGTGTACATTTATGCTGAAGGAGATACTTTAAGCAAAGCCCTTGATGTCTTATAACCAAAGCATACATGTAAAAAAATTAAGAGATGGGGCAATAAGTCAAATTCTCTTCCTATAACACAAACATTTATCATGATCTCACTGAGGAGATCATGATAGTTAAACAAGTCAACGCAGTACAGTGCTGAAGCTCCAAGATAACTTTTAAAAGGGTTCATAGGGTCGAATAACAAATTTCATATAACCTGAATGCTAAATAACAAAAGGAGGTTGATGCATCAAAAATGAAATGCCCACAGAAATGGTGTGACACGGATTAATCACATGAGAAATGACAAAGTGAAATATTATACAAAGTATGACTGAACGATGACTAAGCTGTGCTGAAGTGGTCTGAATATGGTCAGCTACGAGAAGCTGACACAGGACCTCTCATCATTCATTCCCATCACATGTCCGTATCATTCCAGCACTCTCTCTACAACTCTCTCAACCACACTTTTCATGACCATCTCTCTTACCCCTTTTATCACTTAATCAAGCCACCTTACACCACATACTGTCTTCAAACATTTCATTTCAAACACTTCCATTCTCATCTATAACCCACACTTCGCATCCATATATATAACATTGTTGGTACTACCACACATTCAAACATTCCCATTTTTGACTACCACACATTCAAACATTCCCATTTTTGTTCTCCCAGGCAATGTCCTCTCTTTCCACACATTCTTCAAAGCTCCCAGGACCTTCACCCCCTCACCTAGCCTATGGATTAGGTTGAATCATAAAATTTAGGCTTATAAGCCACACACTCAAGCATCTATGGCTATTTAGCACTCTTAATACAGTTTAGAATGTTCCATCTTAGATATTCATTTTAATTCCAACAAAAGGCCAATTTTAGTTTTGATAGAACAAGAAGGGAAGAACAAAAAGTATTGGAGAAAAAAACATCTACATGTGTTCATCTAAGAGCTCAAGCTTGACCTTTGCAGCATGGTTAAACCTTCCAGGGAAAGGAAAATCCCCACTGCCATATCTCAAGCCATCACTGCTCCACACAAACTCCACCACCACGTTAAGGTCTATGTAGATCGGGGGGCCCTACCCTAAAACTCATGCGTCCGTGATTCCATTTGCTTCCGTGTGCACTCCCAGATATCTAAAACACCACTTCCTATAATCTTTTTGACATTAATACACACCGAACTAATTTGAACCTCAACCCAGCTACACCTATTCAGCTTGTTTTATTCACATTTACTCTCAACTTTCTCCTTTTGAACTCAAGTCACCAACTTCTGCGGTTTCTCACTCTAATCTGACCCCAGTACTGCCTCATCAGCAAATAACTGACACTTCCCAAGTCTCCTCATTCCTTACAGACTGCACAATCACCCCTCTTTACAAAACTCTCACATTAATGTCCCTTACCATCCCATCCATAAACAAATTAAACATACATGGTGACATCACACGCCCCTACCACAAACTCACTCAGAAAACTAATCACTCCCCCATCTTTCCATCTCCACACATGCTTTACATCCGTGTTAAAAAACTTTCCACTGCTTCAGAAAGCTTTCCTTCAACACCATATATCCTTAAGACCTTCCATAGGGCAACACCATAACCCCAAGCATATTCTTTCTCCAAGATCCGTAAATGCCACACACACATCAATCTGTTTCTGTAAGTATTTCTCAAACACAGCCTTTAAAGAAAACTCATTCATACATCCTTTGCCACTTCTGAAACCAAAAGTTACTCCCCAACTCTCTCAGTAGCTATTCTCCCATACAACTTTACGAGATACACTCGAGCTTATACATCAGCAGTTCGGATACACTCATCAAGCTTGTACATCAATAGTTCTAACACTCACCTTTACCCTACTAGTGTTCATACAATGGCACTATACATATATTTTGCCAATTTCAAGGCACGTCACACGGATCATTTACAAAGTTTAGCTAATATGTAATTTGATTATACCTAGCAAGTCTGTCTGTCTATATCTAGTATGTTGAATTGGAAAGTGATGACCGAAAAAGCAGCGGCATGAACAGTGCATCAGACTGGTGAAGGATAATGTAGCTTTAGGAGTAGCAGAGGATGTGCGAACCAGGTGTTTGCTTTAAACATTGAGAAATCTTTAGGAGAGAGGGATTTGTATGGAGCACTCATGCACATGATTAGGGTCATTGAGATACCTTCTGGAAAGTGTTGTAAAAGCACGGTGTGGGAGAAAAACTACTAGTAGTGGGGAGTATTTGCCAAGAGAACAAGCTACTTTTGCAAACAGGTGTCTGGGTCATGGGTGTTTAATGTCACCAGGGATGTATAGCTCTTCAGCAACAATTATCAGAGGGTCTTAAGGTCAACAGAGGCCAGCGATTACCATGACATCAAGTTTTCAACTTACCAAAATCTAAATCAGAAGGTGCACTTTCTTGGTAGTTAAACATTCTTGTGTTTTATTTATCCACCTACGACAATGGAGGATGGTCTGGCACTGGTATTTGCACTCATGTCCCATGTTAATCAATGGCCAATCAGCGATAGTCTTTAGAGCACAAATCATTGTACTTAAGACTTAGCAGATTCCAACTTGTTTGCACTGACAAAAGCTCTTTGCGTATCCAAGAAGCAATACAACTAGTGCATCAGATAAAGAATCATAACCCACTTCAACGTCAGTAACTGCTGCTGTCTGTAGCTAACTACTGCAGGCAGAAGAGGGTTGACACCCTGATGGAACTGCCTACAAATCATGAATTTCAGCTAACCATATGGAGAAGGTTTTCATCGCTTAAACTTTATGTGTTCCCATCA
Source organism: Panulirus versicolor (assembly GCA_032361705.1). Classification (NCBI taxonomy): domain Eukaryota; kingdom Metazoa; phylum Arthropoda; class Malacostraca; order Decapoda; family Palinuridae; genus Panulirus; species Panulirus versicolor. The sequence continues at coordinate 5,263 of JAUUDZ010006813.1, read as the reverse complement.
GAGGCATGCTGTGCCGCCAATCCAACTAATTTTGTTAATATCAAATGAATTTATTAACACAAAGAACACCACGTAAATATAAACAAATCCATTCAATAATAAAGAACACAAGAAAAACTAGACAAGTTACACAACAAAAAATCAATGGCATATTTCCTGTCACTTTAAGTGATGCATAGATATTCTAAATCCTAGGAAGACATTTTAAATGATACTCTCTCATAATCCCAACATGGACTATAAGGAACAGCAAGGTTTACTATATATACTACAAAAATGAATGGACCATCAATCTTAGGGTTTTGGAGGACCAGGAAAGCATGATAATCAAAAACACATGTAGCACTGTAAAAGACAGTTACACAGGTAACAACATATATGGGTTTCAGTGTCACAATAAACAGAGATGGTGTTAAATGACGGCCCTTCTATTATCAAGATTTCAAGCCAGAACTTCCGAGCACTACTATTGATCACAACTTCCTAAGACTGCGTTTGTTCAATGTCATAATAAGGGTAACTGTTGTCCCTCTGCTCGCTCACAACTGTTGGAGGCCACAGCCCCACAGGCTGTTTCCACAGTATGGTTTAACTTTACTTCCTTTGTAATCGCATTACCTTAATTCCATATGTAGCATCGTAAAAGACAGTTACATCGGTAACAACATGTATGGGTTTCAGTGTCACAATAAACAGAGATGCTGTTAAATGTCTGCCCTTCTATCATTAAGATTTCAAGCCAGAACTTCCAAGCACTACAAATGATCACAACTTCCAAACACTGCGATTGTTCAATGTCATAATGGAGGTACCTGTTGTCCTGCTCACTCAAAACTGTTGGAAGCCACAGCCCACAGGCTGTTTCCACAGTATGGTTTAACTTTACTTTCTTTATAAATGCATTGCCTTAATTCCATATGTTCCTCCTATGTACAGTGACATTAGGTTTACATTCGTATACATCCTCCAAAAATATCTCTCAGTATTGATTAATAAAATAGGTGTTCCTACATTTGGATACACAAGATTACCATTCATATAGAAACTCAAAAAAATATCTTCCTTTCTTGGTTTGATCAAATATAAAAGTTGTTACTACCTATGAGTACAATAGGCTTAACACTGTGTACATCCTCCAAATATCTTCCTTTCTCAGTACTGATTAAAACAATGACTGTTCCCACATACGGTTACTTCAGCTTTAACAATCATACACATACTCCAAAAATGTCTTCTCTTAATACTGATTAATACAAAGATTGTTCCTATGTATGGCTACTTCAGGTTTAACAATCATACAAATCCTCCAAAAACACCCTCTCTCTGTATTGATTTGTGCAAGGATTGTTCCTACGTATGGCTACTTCAGGTTTAACAATCATACACATCCTCCAAAAACACATTCCTCTCTCTTGTATTGATTAGTGCAAGGACTGTTCCTACGTATGGCTACTTCAGGTTTAACAATCATACACATCCTCCAAAAACACCTTCCTCTTCTTGTATTGATTAGTGCAAGGATTGTTCCTACGTATGGCTACTTCAGGTTTAACAATCATACACATCCTCCAAAAACACCTTCCTCTCTAAGTATTGATTAATGCAAGGATTGTTCCTACATATGGCTACTTCAGGTTTAATAATCACACACATCCTCCAAAAATATCTTCCTCTCTAAGTATTGATTAATGCAAGGATTGTTCCTATGTATGGCTATTTCAGGTTAAACAATCACACACATGCTACAAAAATATCTTCTCTTAATACTGATTAATACGAAGATTGCTCCTATGTATGGGTACATTAGGTTTAACAATCATGCAAACCCTCCAAAAACATCCTATCTCAGTATTGATGAATACAAAGACTGTTCCTACATATGGCTACTTCAGGTTTAACATTAATGTATGTCCTATACAAAATCTTCCTCTCATCATATTGATCAATACAGTGGCAAATAAAACACAGAGCAGTTTTTGGTTTCAAAGCTCCAATATCATCTTTCCCTTACTGCTTTCCCCATCTTAGCAAGGTTGCAACAGGAACAAACAAATCATGCCATCATTCGCACAACCTACTCTCTAGTCATCGTAATTCAATGAAACCTGAGCCTACTATCCAGAGACAATTCCACAGTCTACCTCGACTGTTTACTGTTACCTAGTTCAGCCCACCAACAACAAGTCATCCCATATGTACCACATTAATCCAATTCCATCCCTCAGAGCCTCATTCACTCTATTCATCCATCTTCTTTGTCTCTCATTCCCCCATGCTAGCCTATCTCCTCTCACCCCATAATACCCCTCCAATCCCAACACACAGATGCTCTTCGCAGTCTTTTTGTTAATCGTCTCCATATGTCCATACTACAAAAGCACACCCTGGTCAGCTCTATCTGACTGCACTTCCTGCCATAGCTCATCCTGATCCTGTCATTCCATAAATGATCAACCTGCCTCGAACCACATAACCTCGTGCACTTCTCTAGCCTTCAAGGCTGACATACTATACCCTCAAACATACCCTACTCTGCCCTAACATACTTAACTCTTCTTCCACACAAACACATAATGCACCCAAGACCTTAACCCTGCCCCCCCCCCCCATCCCTCCCTGTGACTCACTTCTGCCCCAACCCAAATATAGCAACTTAATTACTTTTACAGATAAGTTTCTTGGAATCTATTCTAACACAATGCTATAGGAGCAAATCCTAAACTTTAGAATAGTACTGTCCAAACATGACCCAGCTGAACTAACTGGAATGTTGTCTATTTCTTATTTAGATCAGGCTGGGTAAATTACCAGTTTAACAACAGCGAGTCTTATTTGGAGCAATTTTGTTTTACAATGGTAGAAAACCATTTTGAAAGCAAGAGAGTTGTGGTGCAACCTGGATTATCAAATCTAAGAATCAATATTAAATAAAGCACGAGGTGAGGGTTATCAATGTCCGGGCAAGATTGGTAGTTAACAGAACAGCAGGTGAAAAAGCTTGTTTAACGGAACTGAAGAAAACCATGCTAACCTCCCTGGCAGTTAATTTTGAACTCAAACCTCGACAATTTAATCATAATACACTAGACACGCCCATGACCAAGCCTCACAGCTTGCATCACCTCCTATCATCCACAAAAGTAGCCATTCCACACAGACCCCCATAGCAGACCACAATAATGCCATTTCATTTCTTAAAAAAATCTCTGATGCTGGTTATTTTCCAATTTATCTTCATGTTGCTATTACCTCTGAATACTGATTACTCAATATGCATTGCTGGTGTGCAGTATAAAGATTTATATCAGTTGCAGAGCATATTCACAAGCATTTCAATCAACAGTATGATGCACAAAATAAAGATCACTGGTGTATAGGAAAATGTAGCATTAAGGTAGGTGTAACAATTGTTAAAGTGATCTGAACCTCTCATAATTTCTTCTAACCTCACTTAATGGCCGATACAATAGAAATACATCATTAAATTCATCTGCTGCTTAGGATCATATGGATGCTCACTGCGTCATGTTTGTTGACATACAGTGCCAATGTCACAATGCCGAGTCATGGGTGTGAACTATATCTAGAGTACTGAACAGTAAGTTAAATGTTGGCTGCCTGGGAGGTTAGGTTAGGTTTTCAGTTTCTGTCGAGCTTTTCAATGCATTACCAAATATTACTTTCAAATAGTCTCCAACAAACCGACACAATCTATCATCAATCAATAATGCTAGAAATCATACTCTGCAACCGTTACTATATTGTTTACAAAGCCATACTTGCACCACAAAACAGCAACATCCAAAGCTAATAGTAACGCATATCTAACTACACATCGAGATTTTAAGCATGGTTTTCATGTTAGTTTACAATTGCTCAATCCACTCGACCCCACATTTTCCAATATCCATATCCCACCAACATCGCCTTAAAACAAGGAAATCAAGACAATATTGTGCTCTACTGCCTTTACTGGTTCACTAACTACAACACTACAGCAGAACAAAATCAATCAAAATCAAAAGAGAGTTCCATCAAGCATACCAATCTTAAGATATCTTTTAATCTTAAAGATTTGTAGGATGTAATTTCTCCCCCCCCCAAAAAAAAATATCGTCTTTTCAAGAAACCACCTTCCCACTCTGGTTATAAAATGACCCTGGGTTCATCATGTAAAAAGCATCGTAACTAGGTTCTGGTATGCGGCGGTTTGGTCATTCCATGGGTGGTGTGGTCTCTCCTGAAAGAGGCAGTGGCAATGCTTTACCTGGAGCAATTACTTCCACACACACACACACACTAAATGTGGCAGAAGTGGCGAGGATTATGGATATTGGGAAAATGTTGTGTTTAATTACTTTCTCAAGTGGGAACACAATCGACCAAATGGTCTTTTATTTCCTCAGGAAGTGGTTGGTCCAATGGGCTTAGAACCTATCAAATGCCAAGTCACTGTGACCCTCATTATCAAGGTACATCCGCCAACTGAAATATCTTAAAACACCTTTTTTCAGGTGTTATGGGGAGTTCTCATCCCACAAGCAGTACAACACCCATGACAAATACGGGCAGCTGGTACAATACTCAATCATGGGTGCGTCACATTTTGACCAAATCTGAAAGACTACGAGATATCTTACGTGCTTTGGAGGCTGAAGATGGTTTTAATAACACCTATAGACATTTTTGCACATATCACCTACAAAATCCAGTACTTTACCCCACATTTTCCCCAACATTCGTAACCCTCAAAACAAACACACGAGAGAATACTCAAAATTAAGCTCCCTAACTTCAATCTATTCCCTCAAACAATAACACTACAACTAACCATCATGTCACCCCGATGGATAGTCTGAGGGCCACAGCTTAACTGGCCAATTACCCTGGACAATCAAGAACCAGCAATGATAGCCATTAGGGTGTGGCAGCTTTTTTTTTTAATAAAACTACCCTCCCCCTTAGGGAGACAAAATATTGATTCTCCCACAAAATAACCTCCCCCACCCCCAATATGCGCCCCATACCCCAAGGGAGGCCAAAGGCACCCCATTAAATGTGTCAGTAGGTCGAGCACCACCCTGGGGGGGGCAACAAAAAGCAAAACCAGGCTATCCATCTGGGAGTACACAGACCAGGCTCCCTATCAGGAAGTACACAGACCAGCTTACACCCAAGGCCAGTGGTCGACCTCAGACGAACGACCCCATCATTAGTGGTTTAAGCAGTGGTAACCACTGGTGAGTCACTCTCCCACTGGGAG
>JAUUDZ010006802.1:0-11728 GCA_032361705.1 Panulirus versicolor | reverse complement strand
TCTCTCTCTCTCTCTCTCTCTCTCTCTCTCTCTCTCTGTGTGTGTGTGTGTGTGTGTGTGTCGGACAGATAAAAAACAATGTTATCGGGGATGGATAATTGAAGATGAGTGATATTAGAGATACGAGAGAAGGGTTCTATATACAGTCTGGCTGAGAGACAGGTGAAGTCCAGTCAGTAAGTCATTCCGAGACAATGGAACCCTGCAGATATGGGGCAGCTACTCAGCTTTAGGGAGGCAAGTTCTGTGATGTTCATCATCACGAGACTTAAACCTGGAGAAGAGGCTATGGTTGTGCCGAATATGTTTATCGTGTTGCAGGTTGGACTATGGTTTATAGAAAACTGTCAGAAGGAAATGAATGAAATCTAGAAAAAGATATGGACAGAATAACGCAATTTTGTACTTTAAGTTAACCAGGTTATCATTGCCCTGTCAAAAATCTTAATGATGTCGAGAGCCATAGCATAAAAAGGTGTGGAGTACCAGATTTTGCTTACATAAAACATACTTTCGTCGGTAAATTGAACCACAAATGCTGTGTTGGTGATCCTGAAGGAAGCGGATGACATTTTATATCTCTCTGAAAGTGAAAGTTACGATGAGTTTCAGGGATTCTGGAGAATGCAGAGGCGAGAGCAATGGGACGATAACTACATGAACTAAAACGGTCCACTTTCCTGGGATGGGCTGAGCCCAGACTTACTTGCAAGAGGAGGGGAAATTTGGGTCTGCAGGTCACGCGAAACAGGCGAGCAAAGATTGTAACTTGTGCTGAGGAACATTCTTTATGTTTCTCTGTATCTGGGAAAAGAACCTGAAGTACAGTGAACCAAGTAAGAGTAGAAGAAGGCGAAGGTTTAGAAAGAGATTGTGGGAGATGAAATATGAAGTCATCCAAAGTAAACTTAAAGATGAAACTATAGTGTTGAAAAGAGTAGCTTTATAAAGTGGAGAGTTACTTATAGAAAGGTTGAATTTACTAGAGCTGCTGGAGAAGCAGAAACTGACAACTCTTCACAGGGTCTTTACATATAACGACTCTACCAAAGGGACTTTCCACATAACGACTTCAAGAAAGGTCTCCCCATTTAACGATGACACATATGGTCGCTCCACTTAACACATCCAAACAGGATCTCTCCACGTCAAAACTATACTTATGGTCCATCTGCCACCACATACGGCAAATGCATCATCACACCTGACTGATCCACCATCACAAAGGCCACGTCACCGTCATACGTGGCTACTCCACCATCACTCGTGGTAGTTCCACCATCACAAATAGCTGTTCCACCATCACAAGTAACTACTCCACTATCACATACAGTTACTCCAACATCACAAATGGCCGCTCCACCACAATACGCGGCTACTCCATCATCACATTTGGCCAGTCCACCATCACACATGGCAGCTCCACTAGCACACATGGCAAATCCACCATCACTCATGGATACTTTACCATTATTTATGGCCACTCCACCATCACATATGGCTACTCTACCATCATATTTGGCCATTCCACCATTCAACATGATCTCTTCACTATCACATTTGGCCACTCCAACATCACACATGGCCACTTTACCATTACACATGGCCACTTTACCATCAAACATGGCCACTCCACCATCACACAAGGCCGCTAAACCATCACATATGGCCACTCCACCATCACACATGGCTACTCCACCATCAAACATGGCCATCCCACCATCAAACATGACCACCCCACCATCACACATGGCTACTCTACCATTACATATGATCACGCTACCATCACACATGGCTACGCTACCATTAATGGTCACTCTACCATCACACATGGCCACTCTATCATCACATATGGCTACTGCACCTTCACACATGGTCATCCCACCATTACATATGGCTATTCCTCTACCACACTTAGCCACTCTACCACCACATATGGCCATTCTATCAGCACACATGGCCACTCCACCAACGCTACTCCACTATCACGCAGAGCCACTCCACCATCACACGAGGCTACTCTTCCATCATATATTGCCACTCCACCATCACATATGGCTATTCCACTATCAATCATAGACACTACGTCATCATACATATCTACTCTACCATCATTTATGGCCACTTCACCATCAAACATGATTTCTCCACCATAGCACATGGCCACTCTACCGTAACGCATGGCCACTCCACCATCTAACATGACTACTCCATCATCACATTTGGCAACTCCACCATCAAATATGGTCACTCTACCATTACATATGGCAACTCCAGCATCTAAAATGGTCACTCCAACATCACGTGTATATAGTCCACTATCATACATGGCCACTCCACAATCAAACGTGGCCACTCCACCATCGTACATGGCTACTCTACCATTAATCATGGCCACTCCACCATCATACATGGCTATTCTACCATTAATCATGGCCACTCCACCATTACACAGAGCCACTCCACCATCATATATGGCCAATCCATCATCATACATGGCAAGTATGCCACCTAACATGGCCAATCTGTCATCACATATGGCCACTCCATTATCACATATGGCCACTCCACCATCACACGAGCTACTCCACCGTCAAAAAGGCCACTCCATCATCACACATGGCCACACTAACATCACTCATGGCTACTCTACTATCACACATGGCCACTCAACCATCACGCATGGCTATACCACCATCACATATGGCTACTCCACCGTCACATATGGCTACTCCACCATCACATATGGCGATTCAATAATCACACATGACTACAACATCATCAAACATGGCCACTCCACTGTCAAATAAGGTAACTTCACCATGTAACATGGCTGCTCCACAATCACACATGGCCACTACACCATCATACATGTCTACACCACCATCACACATGGCCAGTCCACAATCACATATGGCTACTTCATCATCACACATGGTTACTCCATCACCTAACATGGCCACTCTACCATAACACATGGCCAGTTCACCATCAAAAATGGTTACTCCATCATCACACAAACCTACTCTAACATCACACATGGCCACTTCACCACCAATCATGTTTACTCCGCCACCAGGCATGTCTACTCCACCATCACACATAGCCACTTCACCATCACGTGATACTAAGGCACTTTACCGTCACACATGGCCACTACACCATCACATATGGCCACTCCACCATCACACATAGCCACTCTGCCATCACATATGATGACTTCATCAACACAAATGGCCATTTTACCATCACATATGGCCACTCCATCATCATACATGGCCACCCCACCATCACATATGGCCACTGCATTATCACACATAGCAACTCCACCATCAAACATGGCCACTCCTCTATCACACATGGCCACTGTACAATCACACATGACTATTTTACCAACACACATGGCCACTCTACCATCACACATGGTTATTCCACCATCACACTTGACCACTCTGCCATCGTACATGGCCACTCCACCATCGCACAATGTCACTCCACCATCACATATGGCTACTAAACCATCACATATGTCCACCTCTCAATCACACACGGATTTTCTACCATCACACATGGCCAGTCTACCATCAGATATGGCCACTCCACCAACGCACACAGCCACTCCACCGTCACACAAGGCCACTCTATCATCAAGCATTGCCACTTTACCATTACATGTGGCCTCTCCATCACATATGGCTCCTCTAGTATCACATATAGGAACTCCACCATCGCATTTGGCTCTTCCAGTATCACATATAGGAACTCCACCATCACACGTGGCCACTCCACCATCACTCATAGCTACTCCACCATCAAACATGGCCACTCCACAATCACACAGGGCTACTCCGCCATCACACATGGTCACTATCACATGTGGCCACCCCACTATCTCATATGGCTACTCCATATCTCACATAGCCTCTTCACCATCACACATGGCTACCCCTCCATCACACATGGCCACTCTACCTACCACGGATCGTTGATCACTATCAACCCTACCACGGGCTGGTGGTCAGTATTAACCCTACCATGGGTTGGTGGTCAGTATTAACCCTACCATGGGTTGGTGATAAGTATTTACCCCACCACGGGTTGGTGGTCAGTATTAATCCTACCATGGTTTGGTGATCAATATTAACCCAAGCACGGGCTGGTGATCAACATTAACCGTAACACGGGTTGGTGATGACTGTTAACCCTAACAGGGTTAGTGATCAGTATTAACCTTACCATAGGTTGGAGGTCACTATCAACCCTACCACGGTTTGTTGGTCTGTATAAATCCTACTGAGGGTTGGTGGTCAATATCATCCGTACGACGGGTTGGTGGTCAGTATTACCCATACTGCGAGTTGGTTGTCATTATCATCTCTACCACGTTATGGGGATTAGTATTGACCCTACCAAGGGGTGGCAGTCGGTATTGACCTACCACTGGTTGGTTTTCTGTATTAACCCAACTACAGGTTGGTGGTCAGTATTACCCCCTACCGCGGGTCGGTGGTCAGCATTAACGCTACTACGGGTTGGTGGTCAGTATTACCCCCTACCGCGGGTTGGTGGTCAGCATTAACGCTACTATGGTTTGGTGGTCAGGGTTAACTCTGCTACGGGTTAGTAGTCAGTATTAACCCACGCACGGGTTGGTGATAATTATTAACCATACAACGGGTTGGTGGTCAGTATTAACCGTACCAGGGGTTGGTGATCAATGTCAACCCGACCACGGCTGGTGGACAGTATTATCCCTACCAGGAATTGGTGATTGATATTAACACTATCACCGGTTGGTGGACAGTATTAATCTACCATGGTTGGTGATCAGTATCAATATTACTAAGGGTTGCTGATCAGGATTAACCCTACCACAAGTTGTTTATCATTGTTAACGCTACAAAGGTTTGGTGGTCAGTATTAACCCTACCATGGGTTGTTGATCAATATCAACCCTACCACGGGTTGGTGGGCAGTATTAACCCTACCACCGGTTGGTGGTTAGTGTTAACCCTACTACGGTTTTGTGGTCAGGATTAACTCTACTACGGGTTGGTGGTCAGTAATAACCTTACCACGGTTTGGTGATCACTATTAACTTCACCACGGTTTGGTAATCAATATTAATCCTTCCACAGGTTGGTGGTTAGTATTACCACTCGTTGGTGCTTATATTACCCCTACTACGGGTTTGTTGTCAATATAAACCCTACCACGGGTTGGTGGTCAATATCAACCCTTCAACGGGTTGGTGATCAGTATTAAGCATACTACGTGTTAGTGGTCGATATCAATGTTACCACGGTTTGTTGGTCAGTATAAATCTTACCACAGGTTGGTAGTCAATATTAACCCTACGACGGGTTGGCGATCAGGATCAACCCTACTACAGGTTGGTGGTCAATATTAACCCTACGACGGGTTGGTGTTCAGGATCAACCCTACTACGGGTTGGTAGTCAATACTAACTCTATCACGGGTTGGTGATAAGCATTAACCCTACAACGGGTTTGTGGTTAGTATTATCCTTACCACGAATTGGTGGTCATTTTTAACCTTACCAAGGATTGGTGATCAATATTAACCTTAGCAAGGGTGGGAGATCAGCATTAACCCTACCACAGGTTGATGATCAGTATTAACCCTTCCAGAAGGATGTTGATCATTTTCAACCCCACCACGGGTTGGTGATCGGTTTTTATTTTACCATGGGTTGGTGATCAGCATTAACCCTACCACGAGTTGGTGGTCAGTATGAACCCTACCACGGGTTGGTGGTCAATATCAACCATACCACTGTTTCGCGGTCAGTATAGACCCTACCACAGGTTGATGGTCAATATCAACCCTACTACGGGTTGGTGGTCAGCATTAACCCTACCACGGATTGCTGGTTATTATCAACCCTATTAGGGTTTGGTGCTCAACACTAACCGGTTGCTACCACAGGTTGGTTGTCATTATTGATCCTACCACGGGTCGGTGATCAGTATTAACCCCACCATGGGTTGGGGTCAGTATTAACCCTACCAAGGGTTGGTTGTCAGTATTAACCCTACCAAGGGTTGGTGGTCAGTTTTAACCTTACCATGGGTTGGTTATAAGCATTTACTCTACCATGGGTTAGTGGTCAATATTAACCCTTCCAAGGGTTGATGATCAGTATTAACCGGACCAGAGGTTGGCGATCAATATCAACATCACCACAGGTTGATGGACAGTATTAACCCTGCCAAGGGTTGGTGATCAGTATTAGCACTATCTCAGGATGGTGATCATCATTAACCCTACCAAAGGTTGGTGGTTAGTATTTACCCTCCAACCGGTTGGTGGTCAGTATACACATGGATGAGGTTATGATGGGTAATATCCTTGAAATATCCAAATGCACAAACCATTGTCAGTGTTTTTGCTCAGTAATTATATAGTTTTGTTTTTACTTTGTTCAGCATTGTATTGTCTTAAGATATGCGGTATAGGCGTCCAGCTGCTCATTGCATGAGTACCGCTTTAATTCCCCTTGCACAATATCATTTACTGAGACGAATGGCTGTTGAAAATCGGGAAACACCAAGATGGGGGCAGAAATGACTTCATGCTTTAATGTCCACAACTTCTTCCCAAATAAGAGACACATCTTTCCTTAGTAATGATGTTAGAGGTGAGTCGGTGGTACTGAAACTCGTCACAAAACACCTGTAGAATCCGCCAATCCTACAAATGATCGAACCTCGACTGCTTTCCTATGTGTAGGAAACTGTCCTACACCTTTTACTATCTCAAAATCTTGGGAAACTGGTTTCTCATCCATTACATGCCCTAGCTAGCTCATCTTAGTTCTTACGAATTTCTGTCCTCACAAATTTTATCTTTAAATTCTGCAGCTGTAACTTCTTTAAGGCTCCTCTAAGTATGCCAGATGAGTAGGGACATCCTCACATATTATAATGATGCCATTAAAGTAGACCATAAGAGTTTGTCGAGTCTGTCCCATTAAACTTTTTAGAATTATTATCATGAGTGTCCTGTAGGGTCGCTGAACGCAGTCACTGGCATTATTGAGAAGTGTCTGGCTGAAGATGTGTAACATATTCATGATGGAAAACATCTCATTATTCCCTAATTGCCGAGGGAGTACGACATGTGCGGGTACTGAGAATTGATCTGGGACCGTAGCTGTATTCAACTATCTACAGTCTGTAATAGGTCTTCAAATTCCATCTTTCTTTGGCACCAAGATAAACAGAGCGGTCTATAGAGTTGAATTATACCCTGGTTTAACTGTACACATTCATCCACTAACTGTCGTTGGTAATGTGTGAGACAATAAGTAGGGACAAAGATAGGGAGTACACTATACCAGGTTGTAAGAAAATAGAATAAGAAATATAATGCATTAATCTCAATGGTTCCTTCTTTAGAGCAACAGAATTCTGATGATAATTTCACATTTTCTAGCAATACTGAGGTGAGCTGTGTTAGTTTTGTATTAACATCATCTTTAGTTACAGGAACCTGACACGAACAAACTATCGTCTCTGATGACCATTCCAACTTCTTTGACTGATGCTTAGAATGTGGACAAATCTCAGCTAGATACGTCCCCTTCGACGAGATAAGGTCCTGTGCCAGCCTGCTGGCCAGTTAGAAGGACAAAATGCCATTTTCTTTCTCATGAAGTGTTGGTTCAAAGTAGATCATTTTCAGTCTTATTGACTATGGTTCTGTTAGGCAGCTTGGAGGATCTTTCTGAGTGTCTCTATGTCATGCATTGGTGAGTTTCACTTCTATACTTCTTAAACTATTTTCAAACACTTTGAATTTACATTATGAGTTTAAACTCCATTTTTGTGTTTCAGACTGATAGTATTCACTTACTGTCTTGAGTCCCTCTTGATATCTACATCAGAGAGTAAAACATTCTCTGAATAAGAATGACGCCAAAGTACCCGTTTTCTCGCGGATATGTTGGGGTAACTCTAAAGAATTTCGTGGTTAACTTAATTCCTGATAGTCTACTGTATAAGTCAACATAGGAACCATACTCCCGTATACAACTATTGTCCATTTATGTGGCATACATTCTGCCATATGAAATCTGGCATAGTAGTAGTAACAATGAGTTATATTCACGGAATTTTAGGTGTTCAACTGTGAACATTCCGCACTAAAGGTCTTATATACTACTTGTAAGCTAAGTGACATTATACCTAAAACTTTTAAAGGCCGTCTAAAAACTACACTTACATTACAGAGTCCAAAATCATATTCTTGTAGAGATACCTCTGGCAATATTCTAATATATTTTGATTTGATTCTAGTTAGTTTCCGTTCCAACGTCTTCAAATACTTTTGCTGTTATCCTATTATGTCTTCCTCAAGATAATATCCCTGTGGACAGTTGAATTCCGACTCTCACTATCTGCACATTGGTTTCTAAGACTTGGTTTACAAAAAAAATTCTTTATCACTTCGTTGTAGATCCAAGTGCAAGTTGGCAGATGTTGGGGCTGTGCAGTGTGGCATGAGTTGGTCGGTCTGATGAAGGGTGGATTGTGTCTGGAATGGATGAGCAAGTGGTGCCACACTCTTCCATTCGTAAGCCTCCGTTGCCTAGAGCGTGGTTGAAGGTGTCTGCAGCCCCTTGTGTGGTGAATTTTTGTCCTACGGAAAGTGAGGACAAGCACTTATGTAGTCACTTCTCTGCTTACAGTGAAAGAGTTCAGGTGGTGTAGGCCAAAATGAGAAATGTTGACATGAATAAGTGAGCCGATATAACTCTGGGTGTCCGGACATTGGTTGTTCCTTCCTCGGGTTATCCAATGGAATATTGATGGTATGAGTGCGGTGAAGGACCAGATGGAACAATTACTTTACGTTTCCTATATTCAGGTTGATACTTGCCATCATCGTTGCCGCCTACACGTGAGAGGACGTCTCAGTGTTGCTCCCATGATCTCAGTACATAGTTGTGACAAAAATAGTGGCTCCTGCACTTCGCTTAACTTGTTCCTTGTCCTGTGTGTTTGAGGTACTTCACCAAGGATTTCCTTCTTAAACAGGAAGAATATAAGTTAATTTCATTTTGTCAGCTATATGATAGGGTTAGTTAGATAGTGAAAAAAAGTGAGGAAATAGAATAATTGAAGGATAAGATGAAGCTCTGTGTAGGATAAGCAAGTTTTCTTGCGGCAAATCTATTGAAATAGATCAGAGGGAATCCTTAATTTCAGGTAGGTTAGATAATTTTGGAGACAAAGTTTATGGATAGCAATATCTTCCAACCTCCTAGAAAGACTTGTAAGGATGTCAGAATCTCCAGCCAGGGAGACTCCAACTCAAAATAGGTTCAGCGTGCTACAGGATGAACTACAGGATGATTTTAGGATCAATCTGGTAAGGAGATCCCTTGGTAGGAATCAGATCCAGGAGTTCTGTATTAAGAGAGAAGGGAGGGAAAAATTGCGCTTTCCTGGTTGTAAACTGGGTGATATTCTGGAAAAGTTTGACTACAATCTTAAAAGCTCTGGAGCAGACGATGTTTGTAGCCAAGGTGGGTATTAACAATATGAATTGTGGCAGGTCGGAATGAATCTTAACAAAACATAAGATCTCATATTGAACTTTATACAGAACCGAAGAAGTTTCGTTGTATAGGGGGGATTGCTCCCTAAGTTTGACGTCAATTCCTCTGCCCTCAACAAAATGTTTTTGTAGGGAGGAGGGTATAGTCTTTCTCATAGTCTTATGGGGCCATTTCATTTGCTTCAGAAGCGTGTATGCCAGGGACGGTCTCCATTTAAATGAAACAGGATAGAGCCGTCTTGGCAGGGTGTTAGACGAGAATATCAGGCTCTTTTTCAGTAAACTTAGATCAATTAGGTATTTAGAAGATGGGAATATGTAAAAGAGGAGGGGAGGGGGTGTTCAAATTAAGGAAAATGGCTGGCATATAGAGGCGAAGGGTAGGTGGGACCAGGAGAATAATGAACACATTTGGTCGGTTTGAAAAGAGAAGAGAACAAGGAAGTTAGGGGAAAGTTCTTAGGTAGAGGCCATATTTCAGGTGGTCTTAGATAGGAAGGAGGCAGAGAATATGTCGGAATCTGTCAGTTGCCGCCTGATAGAGTCGAAGCAGATAGGAACAAAGACAAACTTTGGCAGGTACAGGCAAATTCACAAGTGGGGGGCAGGAAAAAAAGGAAGTTGGGGACTGGGTCGAAGCAGGACAATCTATTATTAACCGAGTTTTAAACTCACCTACTGATTTCAAAAGTGCTCAAAAGTCGCAAAAAAAAAGAATAACTTTACACAAATGCTCTAAGTATCATTTCCACTGCTGCACACACACACACACACACACACACACACACACACACACACACACACCAGGTTCTCGTAGCCCCAAGCAGAGGAGGATATACTCTCCATATACCTCCTCTTAGAGCCGTAGGATGAGGGTCTGCTGGACCATTCCTACAGGAGTCCTTAACCCCCGCAAAGAAGGTGGAGTTCAAGACCCCCCAGCAAACCTTGTACCTCAGGTGTTGTCAGTTGGGGGAGAGGAAAGAAGAGGACATGAACCCTCCTCCTCCTCCTCCTCCTCCTCTACTTACGAACCCTCTCTTCACTCTCTTAGTCCTATGGCTACAGAGGGAGACTACATTCCCTTTATAGCCCCGAAGTGTGTAGCGGAACTCGGCCCTCTGAATTCCCTCAGCCCTTTAGTTTAAGGACCGAGAGGGGTAATTCTTCCCCTAAAGATATCTCTCAAACCCTTCAAGTTTCTTGACGTTTTGTCCTATGATGTAAGGGTTTGAGCCCCATTCCCTCTCGGCCCATTAGGAGGATCGAATCCCTTCTCTGCTCGTCACAGAACGGATGGATGGAATGTACCTTTCATATCCGTCAATCCCCTCTTTCCAATTCACAGGTCGAGCCCCCGACTTTAACCTCGAGCGCATGACCCCCACATCTGCATGGCTAACGGGAGTTTTAAAGGTCATGTTTCACCCGTCTCCTCTGTTTCATTAAGACTTATAACGTTTCACTCCTGAAGCATGACAGAGTCGACGGCTGAAACATGACTAGCGCACGGCTGAAACTGAATTGCTTCGCTACTGAAACGGAACTGGCACTCTCCTGAAGCAGGATTGGTTCACCGGTGAAACTGGACTAGCGCACATCTGAAACGTGACAGATTCATTCCTGAAACGTGACACATTCTTTACTGAAGCAGGACCGGTGCGCCGATAAAAAATGATTAGTTAACTAACGGAACATAACAAAGAAAAATGCGGAAAAAGACCCAAAAACTAGAGAAAATGACCGAAATATCAATGAAACATGACTAATAAACTAGTAACCATGAAACATCATTGGAAAATGACCAATAAACTAGTGAAAATGACTGAAAAATCAACAAAGCATGACTAATAAACTCGTGAAAATGACTGAAACATCAATGGAACATGATTGGAAAAAGACATAAACGACATTTGAACTATTGTTATACGACATTATAAACAAGAACTGTGTGTCATTTATCATCACACATATTGGAATAAACACCAAATATAAGCGACACTTTACGTCAGATTTGATTGGTCAAAGTTACATTTATGACCAATGGCACTTTGAATTTGTATATCCACAAGACCTGAAGCTGTTTATCTCCCACAACGAATTCGATAAGTATAAGTAACGAGCTGTTCATTCGTTCCGTACA